>RJWH01002213.1:211894-256826 GCA_004363575.1 Solenodon paradoxus
GCACCCCTCCGTACCCGGCTTAAAAATCCCAGGAAAGCTATTGCTGGTAAAAAAATTTGGAGTCAAAGTGGGCACTTGCGGCATCAGATCGTGCCATTTTGTACCCTATCTTCAGGGTCAACATCAGGAGACAGGAGTGGCACTCAAGGAGTTTCCCTGCTTTTTTTTCCTCAGATAAAGATGATGCTAAAAATAGATTTACTACTTCGGCAGAAAGGTTTTCCACGTCCCCTTCCACATCCTGAAGTCCTGTTTCACAATTGCATCTCTGGTACTGAACCTCACCCCTTCCACCCCGTATTCCCAGCCTTCCCCATCCCTCCTAGCAGGTGACTGAAAAAGAAATGTGCCTTTAACTTTAACAGTCTTGTAATTCTGTTGAAGGCTCACAGAGGCGGTGGACACACCAGCCAACAGCAACGGTGACATTGTGATTGTCAAAAAAGACACCAACCTGCTTGGATAAAATGTGTGCTCCATGGAAGAGGCAGTTTGTGTGCCTTCTGAGCATGCAGTGCCATTACACTTGGAGATGGATTCTGATTTTCAGAAAAGAGAAATACTAATAAACACACACACAAACGATCTGCCCAGTGATTTATGATGCACAGTGCACCATCCTTACACACGCACACACACATACACGCACGCACACGCATGGCTGGAATCTCCAAGCTGCCTTCCTCTTTTCACTTACCATCTTCAAGCCATTCCACTCCATCTGTGATCAGAAGAAGATGGACCCTCACACAGTGTGTCAAAAGCGGAAAGGAACGTTATGTAAAAGCTGACATTCCTTCTTACAGAGCTGCTGCCCAGAGAAGGAAGCAACAACTCAACACGCCAGGCACCGCTACACATACAAGCCGCCTCCTCTTTTTTATGAGGTCATGACAGGAAACTCTTTGAAATACAAGATGCAGCGTTTACTGAAGCCCAAATAAATCACTCTCTTTGCCGTTTTGACTGCGCAGTCCCCCGAAACACAACTGCCCATCTCAAACGTTCAGGATCCAGGAGCTGCCTCTTGAGGTTTGAATTTCCAGCACAGAAAATGGTGAGATTCCTAAGCCGGCTACAAACACCCTCCAGCCCCACTAAACCCAGACCCATAGGCAAACTCCCTTTCCCTAAAAAAAGGAAAACCCTTCTTTCATCATTATGGTCTCATGTAATACAACCTCTTTCAATAAACCAGCAATTATTTCAGCCCACCCCCCCACCACCCCTGCCTTTATGTTGAAGGGAAAATTGACAATGACCTGTTAAAAATGACAATCTATCTCCCCACTGCTTTTCAATACAAGGACCTACCGGCACTCTCTACACAAAGAGATAGTAAATGTAGGAATCAAACAGCAGCAGAGAACTAAACTCTTGTGCAAGCATAAGACTGGTCAAGGTGTAGATGCTTTTCTTCCCTCCAGCAACACAAACAACAGATTATAAATCTAGTCATACCTACCATAACCATTCTTATTGGCAAATATTGGGTCTCGCTGGGCTTCGACTCTTCTCTTAAAATTTGCAAAGGTTTCAGAATATATATATATATATATATGTATATATATATATATTTAAAGGACTACTGTTGTCATATATATATATATATATATATATATATATATATATATTTAAAGATCCACAAAGAACAATGTGGATGATTGTAAAGTAAATCAATTATTTAGGGGGAGGGGTGGGGGGAAAAGAAAGAAAAAAAAAAAGGAAAGAAAAGGAGCAGTGAGCTGAAACCCCCGATTCTAGGATGTAGATAAGAACAACTGAACAGAGCCTTGCTGAAATTGGCTCGAAGCTTCCCCTTTTTACATCCATTTATGGGACCATCTGTCAGCTGAAGCCAGGATCTGATTGGTTGGGGAAAGGAAGGGAGGCGTTGCAACATCAGGTGCTATTTAAATTAGCTACTGCCAGATTGACGATGTTAATGATTTGGTGACCTCTACAACAACAGAGACCAGATTTCTGAACTGCTTCTTGTGTCTGGTAATTAAGGCCAGGCTGAAGCAACAACAGCTATACTTGTATTTTTACCTTTTTCCCTCCTCCCAGATCAAAAGTACAGTAACAACTGCAGGGTCATCGGAGTCTCGCAAACCTTAACTAAAGGTGGGAGTGTCCTCTCTTTCCCCCTGTACTACCTCTTTCCTCTGACGGAGGGTTTTTCCCAGTATAGAATATTTTCAACTACGTTATCTTTCCTGACAGTTGCTTTCTAGCGAAATGCATATTTAATGATCTGCCTCTAGGCTTAAAGATACAACAAAAGCACTTTAATGCACTAATACATCTACATTTTAACTTTATTATTTCCCAATATTGTTGATTTTTCTAAGTAGTGCTCCTTCTACAGTTAGCAGCCAGCATTTTAAAAGAAAGTTTGAAATTGTGCTTGCTCCATGAGTAGGCTCACACAAGTTTCCTTCAGAAAACTATTTCCTAATAAACAAAAAGGAAAATAAGGAAGCTGGAGAGAGGAGGGGGGCAGCTGTCAGCCTCTACCTTTCTGCCTTCTGCCTGAGCTTTTCAAAACAGAGAATGATGAATGATTTATTTAAATGAATTTATTTCTCAACTTGGATAGGGGCATGCTCTGAATTTTTAAAAACTCCACTAAAACACGTTCTCTCTTTGCTTTCCCTCCTGCCATAGAGAAAGGTAAAATATGCTTTTGACAAGTGTCTCATTTCATAACCAGTCGGAGTGCTCATCTTGCTTAATGGAACATGTGATTTTGCTTCTCCTCTTCAAAGGATATCTTTTCTCTTTGGCCTCTTAAAAGACTTGCAGAAATATTTAGCAAGTGAGTGGTGATGTCTATAGTTTGTCTGCCTAGGTTATACATTTCATAACCTCTATGCAATCGTGCCTTGAGTTATATGGGGTTTTGTCCTGGTTTGGGTTTTTAAGTGGCTTACCTGAGGAGTTTATCCAAAAGGCAAATCTATCATGATTTATTTAATAATTTGAATTGTTTCTCAAAAATACAGAGATAACATATATTTACCAATTGCATAATTCAATATAACCTTTAATCTTTGGCTGGAGTGGACAGCAAGATGGGAATGAGTAGAATGGAAATAAAGGCTGAAAATTATGCTACACTCTGGCCTTTAAGTCCAAAAATGAATGAGTGTGTGAAAAAATTCTTAGAAAAGAAGATCACTTTTACATTTTAGAAATTAAAATTTTTCTCTCCAACCTGCAATTTCATGAACACACACATACAAATATATATATAAATACACACTTTAAAAACACAGATACACCAAAACACAGTATGTGTAGATCTACTACATGAACTTTTAGACTTGACTATAAATAAATTCAGCTATTAAAAATGAAAATCCACAAACCAGAAAGGTAGAAATGTTAAACTATAATCCTTTCAAGTGGAACAATACTGTATTAAGTCAACTTTGAAAATAATTTCTTTAGCAAATGTACAAAGAGTTATGAGTCACCATAGTACTACAGTCTCTGTTCTAAAGATGTGTCCTGAAGACTAATTCACAGGTTAAGTGTCCTAAAGAGCGCAACGTGCACACATAGAGCAGGTATGGGAAGCCCCAAATCAACATCAGAAACTCTGACTGTGCTCTCACCAATATCAAAATATTGTGGAAAGTAAACAAGAGCACAATGCTGACAAACACACAAAAACAGATCACTTGGAATACAATATTTACTTCGTCTTTCTCTGAAGGTTATAAAAAAAGGGAATTTCTTAAAATCCTTTTCCCCCTTCCATACCACTCTCAGCACACTTAGTGAGCCATAAATTACTGTAGACATACCAAAAGATATTCCAAAATATTAACTCCTTTTTACAGTATAATTAATTTGGTGGTTTTGCTAGGCTAAAAACACCCCTGCACTTTGTAGCTTGGTCACTGCTCCAAAACCCTCCACTCTAAAGTCTTTCAACAGAATCCTCAAACAAATGCACAAATATCCTCAGAGGCCTTTTCTCTAAAGACAAAGGCAGAATCCTATTGTTGGGAAAAGTCAACCTGATTATTGCATTTCCAATAGTACCATTCATCTTTCAGAGTGAGGGGCTGACCGCTACATCAGTGGTGTGACATTTGTAAAGCAACAGATTCTCAACATATTATCTCAAGAATCAGGCAGGCGAGTCTCCCAGTCATGCATGATTTTTTTTTCCCTGCCACCATCCTCCACCACCACAGAAAGAAACTTGTCTCACTCAAGCAGCTCAGGCAACCTAAAAATGATATCCTAGAGCTGTGGGGCTGCCAGCGCCGCTGTATTCCTCTTACCATAAATGAGCAGTTTCTTGACTCATTAATAACAATTTCCCTTAAAAGAAGTAATCTCCTATCAGTCAGCCCCTCGCCACCATGCACACATCCCAAAGGTTGCAGATATCTCAGCACCAGTCGCCGGCAGCCAGCTTTCCCACGCAGAGTGCAGATGGACTGTACCAGAAGCCACTTCAGCGTTAATAACTCCTACTCCGCGCAGGGGAGAAGCCTTACGTGGCACAATGGGCTAGGAAACTGCAGCCAGCTGTAACTGCAAATAAAAAAAGACAACCAAATTCTCCAAAAGCATCCAAAGGAAGGAACAGAAATGGAAGCGTGAATTGTTTCCTTGACTTCCATGAGAGAGGAAAAAAAAAATAAAAAGAAAGCAAGAAAGGAAAAAAAAAAAAAAAAAAAAAAAAAAAAAAAAAAAAAAAAAAAAAGAATCTTTCATAAACATGGGGGTGGGGGGGAATGAAGAGAGGGAGGGAAAAAAAAAAAACCCAACAAAACAGATGCTGCCCAGAAAAAAGTGACAAAATATTACCTCATTATTTAACAAAGCAGCATTAAGCGTCCTGCTGATTTCAAACATCTTGCCACAGATTTTGTTTTAAGAAAAACAGATAGAATCCTTTGCAAAGCACTCCGTCTGCAAAGGGTTCTTCAATTTTCTTGCGCGCCACGGAAGTCAATATATTATTTCCCTAGAGTTCGCACATTAAAACCTCTAGTCAGTGAGCTGAATTTTCCCCTTATCTCACACACAGTAGACTCCTGGTATATGCACTGCTCTCTTTGCAAGAGCAGCCTGCCCCAAACATGGCTGGTGTTTAAAGTACTCTTTAAAGTAACAGTTCACTATATAACCACCAGGTGGGTAGAGCGCACAGATTCAAACAAACCATCTTAAAAGATTGTTTCTTTCTTTCTTTTTTTTTTTTTCCTTTGGAATAGCTTCTGGGTGTAGAATGTGACATGAGAAACTCCAGCATCCTAACAGGCATTTTTGTCTTGTATCTCTCTCTGAATCTTGTCAAAATAAATAAAATTCCTCCTGATTTAAATTGAGGAAACAAAACAAAACACCATCACCAATTCTAATAAGAACTGTGAAGAATGAAACACAAACAAGCTTTGTTTCATTCAGCAAAGACAGAAACTCCAATCAACACAGGAAGGAGGAAAACCCAAAACTCCAAGGTAATATTTTCCTTTAGTAAAAAGAGGAAATTGTTGACATAAGAGAAAAAAAAAAGATGTCAAAAAGTATGCATAGGGATAAAGCACACGCAAGATGAGGGCAAGAGTTTAAGGGTGCAACTTTTCTCCTGTGTAAAACATTAGGTTTATGTGATAAGAAACAGCCAAAGCTTAAAAAGTAAAGACGCTGGAAAAAAAATCCCAAGCATCTCTTTTTAAGACATGCTTATATGAATAGTTACAAACAACCACGAGAGCAAACTAATCACATATCTCTCCCTAGTGTGGTTCTCTTTCTCTAAGATCTGCCTCGAAATGGATCCATTTCTGTCGTATACTATTTTGGATGTATAGCTAACTTGGCATCTCCTTTGTATAATTCTATTCCAATTAATCTGTGCCTCTGCTAGGAATAAATAGAATGTCCCAAGTTGAAAGTCCCAAGTGATGGAGAGGGGGGAATGTTAAAAGAATAAAGAACAACCTGGACAAAAATAAATCTCACTTATACATGTTATATGGTCTGATTTTAAAGAGGATTTTATTATTTACAGAACTGGCAGGCACCACTCAATGTATCCCTCCTATCAAAAAGAGAAACCGACATACACAGAGACCTGGGGTTTGTTTTCCTGCTGGACAAAATTAAGCCCTGGAACTTCCACATCCTCTCGCAAACACAGACGTCGATACCACTATTTTTGCAGCCCATCCAGGCAACATTTAGCCACACACGACTGTGACTGTCTCCTTCATCTTTAAGTCAAGGCTGCATCACTTAATACCATTTAACCTCCTCGCATATATTAAGTTTCAAGTGACAATTTTTAACTGGGGAGTGAGAAGGAGGAATTGCTCTCATCAAATTCTGATTGTATGAAATAAGCTAATTTGTACACTCACCATATGTCTTAAACACTAATTAAAAAATGTCACTTTCTTCAAACATTAAAATGTAATCAGCCTAGTGAATAAAATATTCTCGAGTTTTTCTTGCCTTGGTGATAATTTAAAGAGTGTTTATCTCAAGGTAACCTCTCTATTTTGATTACCAAGGAAGGCTTTTGAATTGAAAAGGGAAGAAAGAAGATACCGGGGGCTGGGGCAGCGAGAGGAGAAAACCACAACTGTATATCAGCTGCACAAAGGAAAATAAGACGAAGCAGCTTTTTAAGGACTCATAGTCTTGCTACCCTAAGGCAAATCCAGCCAGTCAATACCACCCATTGACGGTCTACCATCTGCCATGCTACCCAGCGATGTGGCTAAACAGACCTGTTCCATATGACCGTAGCCGGCTCATTTTCAGTCATTAGGGCAGTTCCAGAGCATTCACGTGCAGTAGCACAAAACTCCAAGTCAGTCTGAGCCTCTCTCTTCACACCAGTCCCTTCAAGCACAGCTGCAGACATTTTCCTCCTGTTCCGGGTGTCTGGATTACTTCTTCTTGCCCCTCAATTGAATCAGCAAAATGGGGTGGGAAGTTAGAGTGAACACACACACACACACACACACACACACACACACACACACACACAGATAATTGCTGGCCCTTCTTCACTGTTACGGAGAAATCAGGAATTCCATGTGCTCTGCCCTAATATAATTATGGTACAACATTTAAATAGTGTCATCAGTGACTGTGACCTGACATTTCCTTGTGGTTCAGTTTTTTTTTTATCTTTTCCCTCTTCCTTTGAAAAATAAACCTAAACTTCTGGCATTTCTTCCTTTAGGAAAAACACAATCCATATGCACAGATAATGGCATATACAATATTTGGGAGAGTTTGATAAAATGTAAAGTCTAATTTTCCTTTGATGAGTTGTGTTGTTGGCTTTGTCTTTTTCTTTCTATAGAAACAGTAAATCAAATTTTATAGGAAAATGCAAAGATATCATGAGACAAGAAAGATGTACCAGAGTGACCTCGAGTCTAGTGAAAGGTATTCACTGTTGGTGTTTTCTTAGAGATATATGACCTGACCAACTGATGCCTTTCTCTTTCCAGTACTTTCACCTACTGTGAATTGTGGGAAAGAGCTAGAAGAATGATAGTAGCAGATAGAGGAAAGGGATGTGACAAACTCTTAAATTGCCACAAGTTCACCTATACAGGTAAACTAACCTAAGAGTCAATTCACATTTGACCTTCTTATTTTCTTTATATACTCCTACCTTACACTAGAACAGCAGCTGGAAGCAGATTTCTTTCTACAACCCATGCATGTTTTTTCAAATGTGACTCTGACCGTACTCCTAAAATACCAGGGTGTCTTTCTGGGAAAGAAAATTTGAAGGATATTTATTCACATAATTCTGGAAAAGGCACACACATATTTATTCAAGAAATATAATGTAAGTGGAGTTTCCATCTAGACTGCTTACTGATATATATTTCAACAAAGTCTAAGAAAACTCATTAGAATCAACATGCAAACATACAGAGATTTCTAAAGACCCCCGCATTAAAGATTTGGGAGCTTTTCCCTGTAGTTCAGGTGAGCATTACTGAAAAACAAATTTTTTTAATGCCAAGAAATACAAAACCCTTGTGTGACCAAACATTTTACAAATTAAAGGCCACTGGGTAGATGAAGTATAGAGTAGCTATTCAGACCACTAAAGGATACAGTGTTTAACCACTGTACAGTTTAAGAACTAATTTAATACAGGTTTTTAAAAATTTTAGACTCGTTTATAATTCTTTAACTGCAAATAAAGAAGTGGATATATTGTAAAAGGCAAGGAAGGGAATTTGTGGAAGAGGGAGTAGGCGAGTAGAAGGGTAGAAGTTGAAGGTAGAGGGGAGAGGGAGAGTCAGTAGAAGAAGAAATGATAGAACTTATAAAGTGGGAAGAAAAATTGCTTTTACCAGGAATCTCCTGTATCCTGCACATGGCATTAGGCAATAGACACACACAGTCTCTCACAGTAACATCAAAGTGGTCCAACTGTTAAAGTTAAGCTTTCTTTTAGAAAAGTGTTTCCTTCATCTAAATTAAGATCTTGCCAACATTTCATAGAAGAGTATACTTAGTAAATATTTGTTAAATTAATAAGAAAATGGGCACAGACTAGAAGGGAAAGGAAAGGGAGGATGAAATATGTACTCAATATTTTTTCAACTAAAAATGACAAAGAGAATAGAGATTGCTTTGTGATGCACTTCCAACTAGACATGTCCTCAAAATGTATTTTATCTAAGTATACCATTTTAACCAGGCTATAAGTTTGGAGTGAGAGAAATATAAAGGATTAAAGCTGTAAAGCAAAAAAAATCGTAGAAATCAGGATGAGTACCTGACTGAGTCCCTAGGCCTACCCCCACTTCCTCTTTCAAATCTGGCAAAACTCTTTACACAGACTAGCTGCTCAGCAAACACTAATTGAACGAATTTCTATGTCTTCAGTTCTTATACCACAGATCCTGACTCCAGGCTGCACTTAGTTATAGGGAAAATGAAGATCAATAATTCACCCGTTATCACCTCCAATACTACTCCAATGCTTATTTCATTTTATTCAGCTTAGGTGTCACTAAATACTTCTTTAAGAGAAAATGATATGCTAGAATCCCTAAGCTACAGTTCCCTCATCTATAAAATGGGCACAATAATATTTCCTCAAGGTTTGTTGCCAGGATTAAAATAGATACAGCTTTGGTGGAGGCAGCACTCTAAACGGTAGCTATTATTAGAAATATGGAGAATAGGGAAAAAGCATGTAGCCACAGAATAATTCAGTCTTGTTCAGAAAAATAAAATTCAAAGACTTTCAAAACAGAATAATAAAACACTAATAACTAAGAAAGGCTGAATGACCTGTTGCTGCTTGAAAGAAAATGCCTGCTACAGATAAACATTTACTGAGTCCTGAGGATATATTTCAATGCTAAATTCTTAGTGTGAAGAATAAAAAGAAACATAAGTCATAGCAGTCACTTTCAAGGAGCTTACAATCTAATTGGGTAAGAGCTTTTAGTTTTATGCATGAATTCTATTATAAGGAAGAATGTAAAAAGAATCATATCAAAATAAAATGCTGAGAGTCAATGGGGAAGATATTAAGAGTGATGGGGAAAGACTTCATGGGAAAAGCTGAAACTGAGGCAATCCAGTTATTTTAGTTAGACCCCTCTCTGAGATCTCCTAGGAATCTATTCCAACCTTTTCCATTTTTACAAGTTATTAATAAAGGAATATTATGATATGATGACTATGGGTGAATAGACCTCTTATTCAACAAACACTTTTTTAAAAAGAGCAAGTAATAATATTCATTGAGCATTCACTCTGGATCAAATATTGCACTAGGTACTTTGTCAATAAATCTCTTTTAATCCCACAGCTCTGAGATTTCCAATAAGAAAAATAAAGTTTAGAGAATTTAAGTGATAGCCTCAAACTCAAATAGCTAGTAAGAGGCAAATTTATATTTCAAATCTTTATCTGTTCAACTACACTTTTCACTATAAGTAATGCCTTATAAAGAAAAGTATAGATCTAAGGAAATTTAAGTGTTATTCTGTTAATTTATACTCAGAAACCAACATTAAGAGTAATGTTTACATCTGTTGATATGTAAAACAATTAACAATTAAAGCAAAACAAAACTAACCTATACCTATAATTCAGTATCTGCCACCAGATGATGATAGAATCCCGGTCCTATGAAATGTGCAAGGGCCAATGTTTGTCTGTTATTATTTTATGTGTATGCTATTCCCAACTCCTTCTTCAGAAGTGGAGGAAAGAGTGCCTAACCTTCAGATGGAGTTATCTACTAAAGTCCTGAGGCATTAATCTTTCCATATATTTTCCAAATTTTATAAAAAATTCAACTTTGAGCTTAATTCTAAACTTTAACAATTTTCAAACAGAAAAATAGTATAGATTGTATTCAATAAATTGTAGTTCTTTACTACTTTCACACTACATTATGAGCTTACAGGATAGAAGTAATATGTTATTTGCCTTGTAAGTCTAGTATGTAGAGTATAAGTCCCTAAGACATAGTGGGTACTCAACAAAAGAACATAGTTAATTCCAACTGTTTAAGAAAAACAAGTTTAAAGGAAAGGTGCAGGTAGAATGAAAGTGAGTAGGCAGGCAGAAAAAGAGAGGCGGAAGCAGCATTTATTTATTTAATTTAGTTGTTCATCTTGGTTGTTCCCCCTGGCTCTGGTACATGAACCCAGGTCCTTGGGATGTGTGTGGCTTGTGCCGGCTGAAGGTGGTGGATCTTACCACTACACTACCAGGGTGTACCTCGAAAAAAACTTTTAACCAAATGCTCAGGGTACAATTATTTGGTACTTCATTCATTAAGACATGATTTTATTTATTGAATCACTTTCAATGCTGAGTTATTATTATTATAGAAAGTCATTTATTGGACTTGGTCATCAGCAGAAGTGTTTCTCTCAGTGGTCAGGCATCTCCCTCTTCTTGAGTCAGAAACAGTATAATGTATGCATTATAAGCCCTGCCCTGATCAGTAGTCTCGTTTACCTTTTCAACCTTCCTATGCTTAGGAAGGCTGCTTTCTTTCTCTATGGGAGGTAAAGAAAAAAATGTAAAAAACAAGAGAGGAATGCTATATAACTGTCAGCAAGAGGCAACTTCCACTTGACCCTTTTTAGTGCTTCCCCTCTCTGACTCTGAAGCTGGGGAATGATTTAACTACTTTTAAGCAGGAGAGTAAAGTTACACATTAGTGCTGAGTAGCTCATTTCCCTTAGCAACCCCTTAGCAACAGCAGCTTCAAGTTCAAAATACCTCCGTGGAAAGGATCACATCTTTAAAGAAGATGAGTATTTTTTTAATGTAAGGTCTTTGAACAGAAGTTTTAACCTAACAACCATCAAAGCCTTGTAGGCTACAGATACCTATTTTACGCTAACCTTTAATGATATTATGTGGTAATTATGATGATGCTGGGCTCCTGTAAAATGTCAGTCCCTGGAAAAGTGTTGGTCCTACTACGAAATTATTCACAAATACGTAACTTTTATATTTTATCAAGTCACATTTAGTCCTACGTTATTATAGGAATTATGTTTAAGTTCTTCAAAAAAGGGCTATTGCCATGGACCTCACTATGCAATTTGCTAACTTCCTGAGAAAAGGGAATAACTAAAATCACAGTGTTTAAAACCTACCTCAGTGCTTTATAAACAATGCTACATGTAACCTAAGGTTCTGTGGACAGTGTGAAGAAAACATAAAAAGAATCCCAACTTTACCTCTAACTAGTACTAACTGATTTTATTCTTCTATACCTACATTGTCCACTTCATGAAGCATACAATGGATCAGGGTATAATCAGATAATCACCATATTGATTGTTTTTACATTGTCAGTGACATGAAAATGCTTGTAAAAAGGGTTTGTTAACCTTAAAACAATCCTAGGAATGTAAAATGTGTATGTCATGGATATGACATCCAGCATTAAAGCTTCCATCTTGTTCAAGAATTTTGAAACTCATCTGTCATTTTAAAGATTTCACACTTAGGTAGTACACAAAATCTTGCTTGAAATTTATTCTTTATAGTCTGTTAGCACATGAATACCTTGGGACACAAGAAAACAAAATGCATAAGGACTTAGAAAAGTAATTTCAATTGACTTCTTTACTGTTAAAGCAATAACCTATGTGTGTCAAATATCTATATATGCCCATAAAAAAGTATTGATAGCTAAAAGATTTCCCCCCTATATCCATTAGTTGGTATCAGCTGATACAAAATTATGCCATTCATCTGACATGAAGTTTACATCTTTGCACATGTAAGATTATTATTGAAGAATGTGGTGATTACACACAGTAGGTGCTTGATGTATGTCCATGAAAACAAGATTCAGTTTAAATAAGTCACTAGGGAACACATAAGGAGGAGCCAGGAGACCTCAAGACCAGTTCCATCGCTACTTCAAATAATTCTCTGACCTTGGGCAAATCATTTCTCCTTGAACTAGAATCTTATTGAGTGAATAAGAAATGAAACTAGATGATTTCTGAAGTCTCCGGCAGCTCTACTATACCAGCATCTATAAATAAATAGTTTTTAATTAGCAAAAAAGAAAATCGGTAAGGTTAACTCAGATTTTCAACTGACTTCACAGTATAAGAATGCTGGCTAAAGGGAAATCAAGCTTTTGAAGGTAATTTCAAAATTTATCTCAAATGAAGAGTATCATGTTCCTTTAATATCCAGTCTGGCCACCAGTTCTTTTAATAAAATACCAAATGGGAGACAGCTGGTTAAATCATGAAAACCAAGGGCTTTGACCTTGATCACCTCCAAAAGTACTCTGGATGACTTCAGTGTCATCATATTTTAAATTGGGACACTAATATTATCTAAGATACTGAAGATTAAATGAGATAAAGCATGCTGGTAAGTACTCAAAAATGTTAACTTTTTTTAAAGTAATAGTTGAAACCATGAAATAGTTTTTATAGGTCAAAAGCGGTCAAATTTTAATTTCATATGGTTTAAACTATGTTCTATGATTCTCCTACCTACAAAGCCTTTCAAGATCCTCACTGCTTATATCAAGTCTATTCAGTATGGCATGCAACGCTCGTTCAAATCTGGTGTTCATCTAAGCTTCCTGAATCCTCCGGGACATTTTCTTCCATACATACAGTCAGTCTATTCTCCCATATTGCTTGGTCTTTCTAGCCCATTTGGTCTCACTGTTTCTTCCATTTGGAATGACTCTCTCCTTAGAAAATCATGCTCATCCTTCAAGGCTTCAAGTTCTTTAAAGCAAAATTAAAAAATAACTGCTTCAATATCTGATCTTTTACAGCAGCTTGTTCTTCCTCCCTGCACAGAAATCATACCAGAGCTGCTTACAGGTCTGTCTCCCCAAGCTGTTTTAGAGGTACTATGGGGCAAGCATCATTCTTATTTGTCTTTGTTTCCCTCCAGCTGAGAATAGTGGCTGTTTCATAGTTGGTGCTTGGTAAATATTTGCTAAAGTAAAATGAATATTCACGTGACAGGCTTAGATAGGACCTCTCTTAGAAATAAATGATAAATGAATCTCAAAGATGATTCCAAACAAATTAAATTTTGGAATAATCATTTTTCTGATGGGAAAAATCTTTGCCCAATGAAGGTCTTTTTCGCTATAAAAATGTATAACTGACTGAAACTCTGAAATGGAAAGCACTCTTCAAAATAAATCCATCAAACGGAAGCCATGAGCTTTCAACACAAAGACATTGCTTTAATACTTGAGATTGCAATGCTCTGACTAGAACCTTATCTAGTGAATATAGTGTGAGGGTTTGCACACTGAATGCACACTTCTATACTTGGGAGATCTCCAGTCACATAGAACTCCAACCGGCCTGGATGATGTGGAAGGTATGGAAAAAGAGGGGTGCATTGCAGATGATGCAGCCTGGACTGTGGATTCATTTGCTTACACTCTTACACTCTAGACAGTAGCATTATTAATATTTATGTGTATATATAATTATACATACATATATAGTTTAAAAGGAGAGTAATATTTTGCACTGTGAATAGCAGGCTATTTAGAAAATTTGTGACTCCAGAGGATTTATTTTCAAACAATTTTTAAGTAGTTCTTTTTCTAAATAAAAGGTTATGAAGACCCCAAAACATAAAAAAATAAACTAGTGCAGCTCTCTCCTGGGCCCAAGGTTCAAATGGAATGTCTCAGTTTCTGGGGTTTTCAAGCACAGGCTCATACTCTCGACCTATTTTAAAGTTTCATAATTAACCTACTTCTCAATTAGTCTTTACTTACAAAAACATCAAGTACAAGTAACGCGGGAACACTCAAGGTCAATGACACAAGTAGTCAGAGAAGATTTGGAAAAAAAGCTTGTTGTCTTGACCTCTTCCTTCAAGGTATACCTCTCTCTAGTCAAAAGGTGTCTGCCAAACTTCTCAAGAGTCCTGTCAACCTCTACTTGTAGAGATTCTTTCTCTTTAACTTCTCTTATACTTACTTGCTATTGCCTTGAGTCAAGTCTCTGCATCTCTCTCTTGGATTATGTCATCAATGTATCCTTATTTCCATTTTTTAAGAGAAAGGACACAGGCAGGAATGAAGGCAAGCAGGCAGGCAGGAAGGAACGAAAAGAGGAGGAGGAAGAAGCTTTTATTATTTTATGGCTGATTTTGGTTGTTCCCCCACAGTTGGGGGATTGTAAGCCCGAGTCCGTGGTTTTACCAGAACTATACCCCAGCCACAGATATCATGCCTGAGTCACCAGGGCATGCCTTTATCTTCAATATTGACTGAACCCCATTTACAAGTCACAGTGACCTTTCTAGAATTTCGGTCTAATCATATTGCCCCCTTGATTAATGTCAATCAATGTCCATCTCTTTTGCTGAGATTTTCAATGAACAGTCCATGAAAGGATATCTAACAGATCTCTAATAGACCCCACAAGTTTATGGAATATTGCTTCATGATATCAGTGTCTGAAAATTCATATTTTTCTTTTGAATGTCAGTTTGTCTTAAGAAACTTGAGCTTCTTGAGGATGGGGCACTTAATAAATGATAGCTGAATAACTTTAAAAATGAAACCTTCCCAAAACAACACTTCTAACTAACTGTTGCTTTTTTTTAAAATCATTTTTAAGTTGCATAAAACTATAGCTGTCTCTGTTTCATTTGCCAAGTGTTTTCACATAACAACTACTATATATCGAGCATTTACTGTATCGGGCAACAGTCTTAGCTCTTTACACACATTAACTCACTTAATATCACAATAATCTTATAAAGATCCTATTACTGCTTTTTGTGCATTGGCAAATGAGCAGGGAGAGATTAAGAAATTCACATTAATTCATTATAATCATTTGATAAAAATTTTAGAGTGTTTACTGTGCTAGTCTTACAAACAACTATGAGAAAGACAGATTAGTACAATCATCACTTTGAAATAAGGACCAAGGAGAAATCATGTTTTGTTCATGGTTAGGAGTCCTTGGAGTATCTAGGATAGTCATTTTCAATAAACATTTGATGAATAAGTATTAAATTGGTACTTGTACGATCAGGTAGGGGAGTTTTCTACATGAACCACTTTCCTTGATTGATGCTTGAGAGAAGGGACCCCTCTTCTCTTGGTCAAACCGGAGCACTTTGGAGAGGGTAAGGAAGCACTATTAATAATTACACTGAGAGGTGAGCCCTGGTGACTCAGGTGCTGAGCTGGCTGCTGGCGTGTCAACCATGTAAAGCCCAAGACCCAGTACCAAGAGGACCAACCAAAATAAATAAACAAACAAAAGTGCTTCCTTCTCTTAATCTTTCCTTCCTTCTTAAAAAATTGCTGCTTCTTCCTCTCTTAAAAAATACACTGAGATAACACACATAAACCAGCACTGTCCAAGTTATATACTCACATTTCCTGTGACCAACTTCACCTGATACCTACTTAGGGGTACTGACAAATTCCCTGGCTGATATGTTCTGGTATGGTCAAACTTGCTAAGATATTTAGCACAGCAACTGTGAAGAACACTCAGTCAAAAACTAAAAGAAGAAAAGCCGGTGTCCAGAAATCCTACTGAAAACCACACTCTAAAAGAATATCTAAAATTCCATTGGGGGAAACAACATTTAGGTAAATAAAAATGCACAGATGTATTTGTGATTTTGTATGAACTATTCTCCCTAATTGGTACACAATTTTCTCTGTTTCTTCTGCTTGGGAAATATCTCCTCATTCTTCAAAATCAAGTTCAAGTATTAATTCTCATAAGTTCATTCAGCAAATATTTGCTAAGCACCTATTATGTGCCAGGCACTGGGAATGAAATATTAAATAAGGAACACACATCCCTTGCTTTGAGAGTTTACATTGAACTGGGAGCTTCCTAATTTTCCCCAGTAGATTTAGCAGTTCTTTATCTGACACAGAGTGTTCCTCAGACTACACCATTCCTCATAGGATTGCAATTATTGCCTTCATGTCTACCTTCCACTTAAGACTGTGAGCTCTTTGAGGGCAAGAATCTGTCTTCATCCGTGTTCCCCATGACTAGCACAAGGCAGGGTTACCTAGCTAAGTGTATAGTCACATGTTTCCTTCTCATGATGCTGCCCCCAGTAATATTCTCATGAGCTCAAGACTTGATTTCTGAATATTGAAAAGTCACCTAGCCATTCCTTGACACCCACAATATACTTGTTCTTAGTCTTAGATTGGATGCAGAAAGAATATATGGTGATGCAGGGTCTTTGAGCATTTAAAATCAGACCAGGGAGTCTAGGCTTACTGATGAGAACAAGGACAGAACCAGACAAGCGAGCACAGAAAAATGGACTAGATTATGTGAGTCAGACCCATAGCACTTACTAAGTTCAGAGAATTGAGATGTCACCATGGGCCCAGGAACATGGGTAAACACAAATATTATGGAATATTATCCTTCACTGTTTTCCCAGAAACATTGCCAGGGGACCTCCTGGGGAGTACAACACTACAAAAATATTCCCAAATATAGTAAGATATCCTTACATGAGCCACATTTCCTCAGGTTTGTATGATTTTAAACAAGCTGGTGCCCTACCTAGGATACTTCTTACCTTATGTGTGTCTGTCTTATGGTTATTAGGATTCAGCTAAAATGTCACCTCTTTTGTGACACCATCCCTAACCTTCCCAGAAAGAACTGATCATGCTTTCAAGATGTGTTCAACCTTGCTCCATCCCCACATATAGAACCATTGCGCCCTGTCTAGACACATAATTGTACCATCATTTATTTATATGTCTATTTCTCCCGCAAAACTGTGAACTTGTTGAAGGAAAAGACCCCCATTCATCTCTATAGCTCAAGCACAAAGCCTTGTAGTGATTTTGTGGATGGACAGATAGATGAGGGGACTAACAGACAGATGGAGTCAATTATAATAAGCTGGATTGCCTCCCGTGTCCTCCAGAAGCATCTGTTGATATACCCTTGTGTGGCCCCGTGAAAGAATATGGAAGTAGAGAGATTTGGTGCTAATCCTGAATTAATGTCTCACAGACCTGAAACAAATCACATAATCTCTCTAGTCCTCAAGTAGTCTTATCTATGAAATGGGGATAAAGCATGGAATCCTTACCCCACACAAAGATAACTGGAATCTTTAAATGAGATGATAGAAGAGAAAGTACTTAGAAGAAAATGTTGTTTCAATATTACATGATTTCAGGAGAAAACAACATGAACCATAGTAATGTTATCTGGAGATATTTTTAAGGGAAGCCAGTACTTTCCCTTCCAAATGGCCACATGGCTGTGCTTTTTCTAGGTCTGTTAACAGAACAAATAGGTGACAAACCTCTGTGTTGGGAGTCTCTGGGGGTGAGTTTCTTTTTCTCTTGCAAGATAGAAGAGAGAATTTGTCCTCTTTATGGGTCTGGGGTTTCAACTCTCTCGGTCTAAACATTTTTGATGGCCTTGAACTAATTTTGGCCACCATCGACAGAACGGGAGTGGAAAAATCCCCACCACATCTGCCTTGTCAGGGGGTGGAGGAAAGAACTTTCTAAATAGCCTCATTATTGGTCCCAGCTGAATTCTGCTCCTGTTCCATGATGCCAGCAAAAGCATTTTAGTAAGATGCTGCCAGCATCAAAAGCAGATCCACTTACGGTTTCCTGTAAGCGTATCTGCAATGGCAGAAGGTGGCGGGCAGCCAGGTGTGAGCGTGCGTGCTAAAAATCTCCAATACGTCAAGCTGGAAGAACAATTTATGAAATGAAATTCAACGTTCTATTTCTACTCCAAGAACTCAGTTTAAGGCACCGGAAATTCAGCTGCATAATTCGGCTCCAATTCTCAGCTGATTTAGGGAATAGAGAACCTCAGAGAGAGAAATGTCCTCTGTATTCTTCTAACTTGAATGTCCCCCATCACACTCCAGCAGAAGATTCCAAAAAGGAGTCCACTAGACTTTGCTTATGTAGCTGTAGTGAGAGGGAGCTCATTCACTACTTTCTCAATAATTTGTCCAATTTGACCACGAAGGAGGGACTGTCATGTGTCCATGTTTCCTTTTCTGCCTAGCCACCTAGTTAGACTACAGTGGGGTTGAGAAACTGAGTACTTGGCCATTGGAATGTTGATATAATTGATCACTTTTAAGTCTAAATAATTTCTAATACTCCATCTTCTCTCTTTCTTCCCTTGCCTGTCAAGTAGATGCAAAGGCACAGAGAGAACTATGAGACCCTGAAGAAGAGCAGAGTCACCAGATGACAAGGGGTCAGGAGGTCAGGGGGTCTGGGTCCCTGAATGACACACAGTCCCCTGTGGGCCCAGGTTGCACAATAATATAAGCAAGAAATAACTTTGACTGTCTTTAGTTTCAGATTTGAGGGTTGCTGGCTATAGTAATTGACTTGTTCTGACTAACAAAAATATTCATTCAATTTTTTTCTAGTGGTCATACCAGACTAAATATCTAGAAGTTTCTGTGTCACCATTTCCTTTTAAAACCTTGGTGGCACTCTTTGTATAGAATATTTTAGTGTCATTCTATGCACTACTAGCTCTTGAAAAGTGAAAAAAGAGTAGTTCAGGAAGGCAAGGGAAGGAGCTGAGGGAAGGAAGGAGAGGAGGGGAAGACCACATTTTCTCAAGGATCAGTTTCCTGTGTATGTGAGCTCCATTTATCCCATAGAGTAACCCTGTGAGATAGATAGTCTCAGCATCTTTTAAACAGGAGGAAACAGAAGCAGGCAGATTTGTGTAGAGATTCCGTGTAAGCCTGCTAGGCCTGTGCCATTTCCTACATTCTTCTTACTGCCTCCTATGGACAATTCTTTTGAACCTCCACCTGTCTCTGTCACCTAAACACCAGCCTCAGAATTCCTGCTGCTATACTTTTTATGCCGGGACCCCAAATGCCGGGTTTTCAGGTGACTCTTAAAACCAACAACTGAGTCGCTTGGATACTAGGTTTCCCCACCTGACTGGTGGCCTTAGCAGGCAGCTGTGTTCTTCTGAATCTAATCCCATCTTTCCAATCTCTGGTGCCATTCACTAAGAAAATATAACCCCCTGCCCATTCAAACGAAAGGAAGGGTGAGAAAGGTGGTTTTTAATAGCCAACACTTGAAGAGAATGTTGACACTAAAATTTAAAAAAAAAACAACAAAATTTGGTGGTTTTTGCTACTGCTTTTAATTGCATTAGAAGCTATGGAGATCACTTTGGAATCTAAAAGGAAAATCTTTCAAGGTAACAATGCCTTATCTCTTAAATGTGAACGGGTTTTAAGATTCTGCATCCGGTACCCTTTTACGTGCTTCCATAGCTTCCTCTGCTTACTTTCTAATTTACGGCACGTCCAGAACACAATGGTAGGTTTGCAGGTCTTTCTTCCCTGCTATGTTGAGAGTTCTGCAAGGCTTGAGACCATGTCTGATTCTCCTCTTTAATTCCAGGGCCTAGGCAATGTGCCAGGTAGTCCTTACGGAACCGGTTCATTCCCTTTGCTGTGGAGTCCCTGAGCCTTGCTTTGGGTCAGTATCTTCAGCTATGACATGGGGCTATGGCTGCACCCACCATACTTCACAGAGTAACTGTCAACCTGAATTAGGAACCTAGTACAATCATCTGAGTGATGAAGCACCACTGACACTTGCTAAGGTTTAATTGATTACTCTACTGTCTTGGGGAACAGGGTCTGTGGGTGGATGTGAGAAGTGATGGTTAACTATGTGGGTGGATGCCCTTTCTTGTTTCCTGGTTTCTGGTGCCCTGAGTGATCCAAGGAGACCATTTGTCCTCGGAAGTGGATATTTGTTGATTAACATTATGCAAGTAGAATTACCACTCTGTTAACACCTGTAGAGCAGCAGTTGACTTTCTTTTATTTCCAGTACTTTCTATCAAGGCTGTACATTTTTAGATCTCATACTTTGTCTAATGTTGCATTACTAAATATTTGTTTCCAATTTTGACATCAGCTGGATCCCTCAGTATAAGGGTACCAGTTCTGCAGTGGGAAGATAAGAGACTGAGAATTCTGTTAGAGATGCTTATGGAAGAGTTGGTCTAGAGAGGAAAGGGATACTCTGGGTGACCTCCTAAAAGGATTCTGTGATTCAGGTCTTTTACGTAAGTGTCAATGAATAACTCAGCATGGCAAGGAAGCCAAAACCAGCACCGTAAATCCATTCAGGTATTATGTGCCTTTGACTTTAATTAAATGATTTCAAGAGCCAAAAAGTGAGTTACCAGCCCAGCAGTGGCTGCGATGATATCACAATGCTAATGTATCCTTTACTCCTGGTTCAGCAGAGGACAGGTCAGCTTCCAGTTACCAGTTCCATTTGTGAGTCAGGGTATTTCCAGTCAACAACATGCTATTTTGTACAAGAAAAGTGAGTTCTCTCAAGTGCTGAAAACTCAGAGGTACCCAGAGCATCAAAAGAACTATCAGAATGATTTTTCTAAAACACAGATCATCCTCAGTAACCTCGTAATTTGCATGTCTGCTGGGTTTAGGAACCAGAATTTAACACGATTTTAAAACAGTATTTGTAGTCAACTCGGACCACCGCCACAAAAATATCACCACCAAAAAAATTTCACGGTTTAAACAATAGAAATTTATTTTCTCACAGTTCTGGAGGTTAAAAGTCAAGATCAGGGTGCTATGGTGATAACCATTCCTGGCCTGCAGATGCAATCACCTCCATGTTGACTATGTGCTCACATGGCAGAGACAGAGAAAGCACTCTCTTCCTTTTCTTGTAACGCCATCAATCCTCTCAGTTTAAGACCCCACTCTTATGACCTCATTCAACATTACTTGCCTCCAAAAAGCCATATCTGTAAATAGAATCACATTGGGAGGTATAGCTTCAACACAGTGTTTTGGAGACACACAATTCAGGCCACAGCAACTTTCATGTAGAAAGCTCGGTGTCTATTTCAGGTGGTTATAATTTAAATCATACCAGTAAGGTAAAATTCACAAAAATAAAAAGATATTTCTCCTCAATGGGTTATTTAAAATGAGATTTAAGAAACACAATCCAGGATTTGTTTTGTTTGTTTTTCATAGCCAAAGTTGTAAAATATGCTTCTCTGGAGAGAGTGCGAACAGAGACAATGGAAAGTACTGGGTGGACAGCATGAACACCAGCATCTTTATTCTATAACTAGCTAGCTGTGTCATCTTGGCTAAGTCCCAAGCCCTCTCTGTGCCTCTCTTTCCCAATATACCAAGTTGGTTTAAATGAGAAAACACATTAATTTAAAATAAACCGTGTTTCAGAATTTCATTTCTGGTTGGCTGATTTGTGGATCCATAGCAGCATAGTCATTAGGAGAATAATATCCTGCCCCAGAGGGGTCTACATAAGGAAAACAATGGATAATAAAATAGTTTTAAGCCCACAAGATAATTTATTACCCCTCTACACTCTCCTTCTTCCTAGTACTAAATTTCCCCTTTGGAAAAATTGATGAGAACAATCAGTAGTGTTTGGGAATCTCTCCATTTAGCTGAAGCACAGCCAAGGCCAAAGAGTGACTTGAAGGGCCCAGAATGAAGGACTAGCCTTGGATCTGCAGAGCCCCTGGGACAATGTGCTCACACTAAAGCAGCCCCCGTCCCTTCTGGATTATAATACATAACCTCCTCTCTCAGAAAAGCAAACAACAAAGGAACACTGGCCACAATCCAATTATCTGGGGTGGGGGAGTATAGGGTGGTGATGCTGCACTCTCAGGATGGCAGCAGGGAGGGAGAGGCTGGGAGAGCTCACAGCAGGAAGAACTGAAAATGTATCTCTTCTATAGAGTGCAGGCTTCTGGCTTGAAAAACATTAATTTCATTGCAGAGTCACTGAACAGTTTCCCAAGGATTCCCAAGATCTCTTAAGCCATAAAAAGCATCCTTATTATATTAGTATGCTAAGGGGATCCTCTGCGTACTATTCCAGGAGCTAGCAGAGAGAGCAGGAAAGGAAAAAAAAAAAAAAAAAGCTCAATGATTCCAAGAAACTAAACAAAGAAATACCTTTAAAGCTTATCTAGGTTTACCTCATTTTGAAACCTATTTTTTCAGTCAAATTGAAAGAAGTTCACATCAATTTTTGGTCAGGTACTACAGAACCAGGTATTTACAAATCAAACCATTTCACTGCTTCTTTATATAATTAAAAAGCATTTCCTTAAATAAGATATGCTTAGCAGCCCATAAAATAAAAAAAAAATGAGTAATCATTTATCCAGTCTTGAACTTTTATAAGTTTAAGCTGTAATTAATAAGGAAAAATATTGATAGAATTAACTACTTGTTAATTCAAAACTTTAAGTCTCAAATGGTAAAAAAAAATTAAGAAGACAAGCTGGAAAAAATACCACAGATATAAAAGGGGATCACTGTTTTTATTATTTAAACACTCACAGTAATGTATTTTCAAAGACATCAATAGAGATTCAGAGAAAGCACATGAACAGTTTAGCATAAAGAAGACTTATAACCAGTTAACAAACAAGTGGGAAATATCTAACCTCATGACTAGTTTTAAAAAAACAGGAACCTTAAATAATGCAGAGAAGGGGAGTTCTCAGCATCTCTCTTTCTATTCACTGTCCACCCAAGGAAGAGGCCGGCTTAAGCACTTTTTTTTCCATTGGATAACAGTCTCAGAGGCTAAAGGTTTTACCATGCTATGTTATCAATTTTATAAAGTCTTTGTTAAATTGAGATAATGGCCTTTCTTCTGTCTAGGAGACAATACTGGAATGGCATTTGGATAGCCTATGCCAGCAATGATAAGGCAAATATAGTCTTCATTTGTTTTGAATAGGTCTTTCCTCAAAATTCCAGTGGAGATGGAGGAGAAAGGGGCAAGGAGTAACCTTACTTTTAGGCTCTGGTCACCACCAGGTCCAGCAAAAGGAATGTTTTCCACAGTCCAGTCCAAACCACAAGGGATGAAGATGGAGTGAACTTGAATATCTGTGTGTCATTTTCTCTACACTTACATTTCTTTGTGAAACCACATAGGAAAAGGGGTCCAGAAAAGGACTCAGGTGATCTTGGAACTCTAGCCATGTGTCAACTTTTACATCAATCCCTTAGTCAATGAGATCCATATATCCATTCAACAAAAATGTACTGAGCATCTCCAACATGCAGGCATCATTTGAGTCACCTATTCAAATAACAAAGCCTTTTCTTTTTATATCTACTTAATTTAAATAACTTATTAATTAAACCACTCCACTGAGGTGATGATTTCATAGAGCTATACTTAGGCCAAGACTTTTACAGCTGATCACACTCACAAAGAGGCAATGAGTCTGGCATCCTCAACAAAGTTTGCACTTCTATGCATTTTGGGAAACGAGTGAATTTTTGCTGTAATATGAAGCAAGAACCTTAAAATGTCCCTACAGTTTGACTCAGTATGTGAACTTGTATAAAATCATCATCAAAATAAATAGTTTTTTATAAAAAAATGTTCAGTGCAGAATCATGTATAGGCCCATGCATGTTTGGGCTCGACTACAGTTTTTAAAAAGGCAAGTAATGTAATGGTAGGTTGTAATGAGTGTTATGAAGGAAATCCTCAAGGAGCTAAGAAAGAAGACAGGATCTACTTAAAATAGACATTCAGGGAAAGTCTGTACATTTAAGTTGGGGCCTCCAAGTTGAGAAAAAACTCACCATTTCAGAGTGTTTGAGTTAGTTGGTCAGTGCAAAGGTCGAGGCAAGAATATTCTTGGCTTGTTCTAGGAACAGAAAGAGGGCCAGTATGGCTAGAGTGTGATGCCAAAGGTGGAAGGAGGTATGACATGAAGTCAGAAAGGGAGGCAGAGCCATTTATATGAGGAAATGCTTATACCATTATGTTAAGTGCAAACGAGAGGGTTGAAAATTGTGTTCACAGTCTGATCTCAGTCATGAAAAAATATGCATAAAAAAAGACTTGGATGAAACATGCTAGAATGTTAGCAGTGGTTTTGTGGGAGAGACACGAGAAGAGTATTGGCTTTGGAACTAGGAAAAAGTCAGAATGTTATATCCAGGATTCACTGCTTACCACTTAGGGGGACAGTTATTTAAATATTCTAAGCCTTAGTTATCAAATCTAGAAAATCAGAATTATGTCACCTATCTTACAAGAGTGGCTAACACATGGTATGCATGCCTTATTTAAATATTATTTTTTATTACAACCATAACTCTTGAATAAGAAGATTAGGGGTAATTTATATTCTTTATTCTGTTTTATACTTTTCTAATTTTTAACACTGAACATGTTTCTTTCAAAATCAGAAGGAAAAAAAACTTTAGTTTTTTTGAATGTTCCCATGGCTAAAGGAAAATGAACTACACTGTGTTAAATCAAATGCCTTTCCACTGCAACAAATGAATTTCCAATGGCATACAAGGCATTCAAGGCAGACCCAAACGTTGAGGACAATGCAACATTTATAAGGGACCTTTAACAATAAAGGTTCAGCTATGCAAACATGCAGAGACTCACAATTAACTTGAAATATCAAACAAGTTGTTATTGACCTTTCAGGAATGTCAACAATGCCACAGGTTCTCTGCAAAATACAAAATTAAGATACATCGCTGCCCAGTTTGGTTCTAAATGATCTTCAGAAACCGCTAACAAAAACATGGTAAGTATTCTTCTCTCCACTTCAATGCAACTAATTTTTAGATTTATCAGAAACCGGGAAGATGTTAGTAGTAATGCCCTGGAGAAATTCTTGATATGTTAGCTGCTTTCTAGAAAATGGAGTTTCGCCTAAGATTCTATGCTTTATATTGCCCCCCATTTCCACCTTTTTTTTTTTTTTTTTAAGGAAAGGTTTAGGCAGGAATGAAGGTGAACAGATGTATGTGAACTACATTGGTCATGGACTTAACAGCTAAACAACCAGGTTGCACCCAAATTCTATATTTAATGAGAACAAAACTGACTGACGGCCCTAGAAAAGGCTGGCAAGTATTGGTGCTCACCTGCTGGGAGCTAGAGCGATGTTCATCCAGAGCAGGAAGCAGGGATTGTTGGAGTCAGACACACCTGCGTTCAAGTTATAATTCAACCTTCATGCTGTATGACTGAAGCGGTTACATAATCGCTTTAAATTTTGTTTCCTGTGAATTACTTTGCTGGGTTAGTAATAAGGTTTCCCTTGCTGTCTGAAAGTAAAACATTCCTATGCAGTGTGACTTGGTAGACTTTTTTTGGGATCTGGGGAATGCTAAAGTTTCTTTTTCATATAAATAAATGAGACTATTATTCCTACACCTCCACAATCACAACATACAGGAATATTCTACTCTTGGATGGCTGGGGAAACCTATACCTAAAAGCCTTATAGAGTGCCTGACATCTGGTAGGTGTTCCAGAAATGGCAGTGGGTGCTATTCTCCATGGGAGGGTACCTCCTGGCCAGTGCCTTTCATCTTTCTCTATAAAAAGACCAAAATCCTAGAGTCACCCCTGTTCTAACAGACGGGCCCTTCCTGTGGTTCACATTGGTTCACTAGGCACAAAACACAGAGGATGGGTTGATTGACAAATACAGGTTGGCAGATGAAATGGTACATAGGTAGATAGTCATGTAGACAGATAGGTAGATACAGAGGAAGGGAGGGAGAGAGAGGAGAGAAATAAAGTTCGTTCCATTGTTATAGATCAAATATTAATTCTAAATAGCAATTCCATGTACAGAAATGAAGACCATGTCTTCCAAGCTAAAAATCAGGCACAAGGTCTAAAAAGACCTCATGGGATAATGGATTAGAATATCTGAAATAATGATGTGCACTGAAAGAGGCCCCAGTTGTGGAAAAAAATGTGTAAATGACTATAAAAATTAACTCCAATTGCAAAATGTGTGAGGATCACATCCATTAGAATCATACTAGCCTGCTCCAGCCTAGACCCATTGAATCAGAGTTAGGATGAGAGGCTCAGAAATCAGTATTTAAAAAAATCAGTGTTTTAATATAGCTCAGCCGATGATTCTTGCACATGGCAAGAACTGCTAGTCTAGGTAAGACAGAACTCAGTGTTCTTGCTTAATCGTGCTTTCTTCAGTGGGGAAGACACGATAATGGGAGCTGGTGCGCATCTAGCACTTTATCCAGCAGCGATCTCTCAGCCACACCAGGTCGTTAGCCACGTGTTGTTGATCAGTTTCACTCTGGGTATATTCTAGCATTCTTGAAGACGCACCTACTTCACTAAAACAAACTGAATTTAGTTTGGGGCATGTCTTGCCATATTCAAATTCTTTGAAAATCTATAATTATCCACATGTAGCAGCTTGACTAAACAGAACCAAGGAGAACCCAGAACTTTGTTCTCTCAACCTGGAGGACAAGGTTTATGTTTATGATCGCTCCTCTCTGGGCTCTTTCAGCACCTCCACAAGAGGGCAGTCAGGGGAAAGCTTTACTTCTATCAGAAAGTCTCTTAGAAGTGCTTCCATTCCTTGGATCAAAAGATGGTTCTTATTAAAACCAAGAACAAATTGAAACATCAGTTACACAAAGCCATACTTGTAGAAATGCGTATAACTGAGTATCGACTATCGTATGTAATAATTGCTCAGTAAAATAGCTTTTCATATAACTTCCCCCATTCTACTGCTACCCTGTCACCCTTACCTCTCCAACAGGTCCACAAATCACTTCCTGTACATCTGGTGGTTCACCATCTGGGCACAAAGATAGTTCAGAGTGGCAAGTGTCAGTGTGGAGAAGCCAGGGATGGTTGCCTGGTGGAGGTGACGTTTGTACTAAGGTATAAAGAATGCATAGGCAGTGAGAAGGTTTTCTGGGGGGCAAACAGCATGTACAAAAAACACTGGAACATAAATATCTAGGCGTACTCATGGAATTAAAAAGTTTTGCTAAGAATTTTGCTCTATGGTGGAGATGTTAAGAAGCCACAAAATATGTTTTACAAAGAGATTTGTGAGTTAAAAATATATACGCAAGCACATGTATTTGAGAGAAATCATATGGTGATGGAATTCACAGGCTAATTGCCTGCATATATCTCTGTGTATGTACGTATGTATGAAATCAACAATGCATTACATTTTTAAACTTCTGTACCCAGTTCTTTCTATAATAACAGCTGGTCCTTGGAATTAACTTAGAGTTGTCTGATCTCTGGAACATTCATCCTTCTCATTGATAACTTTCGCCATGGTGTTCTCATGTCTGAGCCCTACCAGCTGACAGAACTGATTCCAGGGTCAGGACTAAGTTGGGAATGGTAAAGTTGGTGCTCAGTTATATTTAATTACCTATCCTTATAGGCCAAGTTAATGCTAGCAATGTTTAAAAACTGCACTTGGACTTAGAATGTCTCTGATTCTAAATGGAATATAAAATGTGAAGATGGCTAAGAAAGTGCTTCCAGCTGCTCTAACCATCCCAGATTCAGGTCAGAGTTCAGAGCAGTCATTTCAGTGGAAAGGAAATCAAATCAAACCAACCCTAGAGGTTTTAAAATAGGATGGCATAAGCACTTTTCAGATGAGATTAATAACAAAATAGAGAGGGGAAAGGGTATCTTTGGGGAAGTGAGAAGAATGAAAACAAGGGTTTATACTGGTTTTGTAACTTGTACTCAGAACCTCTTCTAAGAAGACAGACTCAACTCAGTTAAACAAACATTTATGGAATCCCTAGAATATTACTATTAGCATTAACAAAAACATCTTGCATTTGCTCAGCACTTGATGCTTTCAAATGCATCAGCTTTCCATTAACCCTAAGGTGAAGCTGCTGCCATGGTGAAGGCGATCATGTGCTTCCCAGATCCTCCTTCGAGACAGATGGACTCAGCCCCTTAGACAGCACTCAAGCTGATCAAGGAGTTAGCTCTTCCAAGGTTTACACCCCTTTCTTGGGACACTTCATATTCCAGTGAGTCACTGGCTAAGAGTATAACGGCCTGGATGCTCATCCTAAGGCAGGGCACTTCGAAGAGCTAGCTCAGCTTCAGCAGCTGTCACAGGGTGGCTGAGGTCTTCACTGGGACTACACTACAACCCACTGCTCCCTCTGCCTAATCCAGTCTCCTCCTCTCCTCTCCCTGCATTTCTCCTTTCCTCTCCTCTCCTCTCCTCCACTGGTGATGATCCCAAGAACACTCATGGCTACATGCCAGTCCACATCTCCAGAGAAATCCAACTTGCAACAGTTATCACCCATCCCTATGCTAAACACAGAGAAACTGAACATCTTAGACAGTAATTACCCAAGTACACTACCTGATGAGAGATGGACAATGACCAGAACTCAGACCCGGCAGATGTTACTCAATGGATGCCATTGTTCTAGGGTGGCAGGTGATGAAAAGATGAAAAAACGACTCTTCTGTTTTGAGCTCACAGTGGCATTAGTAGCATAAACACACTTACAGCCCTAAGCTACATGGCCACCAACAGTTTCTTGTACTAGGCATATGAATGGAGAAGAGGTTGGGATTGTATCAGGCAGGCCCTCAAGCATTCCAAGGAACACAGGCCCCTTTCCTCTTTCACTAGCCCTACCTCTACCACCAAGAGAGGCAGGTTGGTGAGAAAGCATGTCTGCAAGGTGTCAGTGCTGACATACATACTTATAAAGGGAACTAGCTGGCTCAGTATGTCTCACCCAGGAACCTCCAGGTCACGTGGTAAGTACAAAAGAAGACATCTGGTTTTGGAGTTTGGCCTCTGTTCCTTTTGCTCACTCCCCATTCCTTTTGGCAGGTAATACCTGGTAAATGAGCTTCAATTTTGACATCTGTGAAGGGGACCACCCAGGTAGCAGGACTTACTTTTAAAACAACTATACAGTTTGGCATATTTCAGTCCAGGGGTCAAAAATGATAGTAACCAGAAAAGTGTCTTGTAAAGTCCTGGATTATAATGCCTCTAAGGTGAAAGGATACCCTCTAGTGCTCCCTGCACTCCACCACTTCTTATTGACTTGCCTTTACTTGCGTCATGCACTGATGTTGCTGACTGGCCACTGAAGGCATATGAGTTTGCTCTCCGTGTAATGACTGTTACCACCATTATCAACACAATATCACATAAACACAGTACGCATTTAGATACTAAATGTCAGGTCCATTCTAAGAATGTGATAATCACTGCTCCATTTCAAAGATGAGGACACTGAGGCACAGGGAAGTTAGTAACTGTCCCCGAAGGTCATGCAGCCAGTGACAGAGATGCGGCTGAAACCACAGCAACAGGATTCAGAGCCTGTATGTCTCTCTCTCATGTCAGAGTGCAGGGAGTCGGTGCGCAGTGACAATTACAGACGTGGACCCCTTCCATGGGTAAAAGGAGAGATCGGGTCGTTGTGAGAATTAAATAAGATAAAGTCATTGGCACATGGGATAGACTAGATAAATGTATGCTATTAGTGACCCTCCCTTAAATTTATACAGTATTTTTAAAAATTCAGGTAGCATTTCCTTAACAAGCAAGGGAATTATGTCAACTTGACGGAGCACAGGGTACGCAGATATTTGGTCAAATATTCTGAGTATCTTTATGAGGGTGTTTTAGATGAGGCTGATATTTGAGTCAGTAAGTCAGACTGCCCTCCCCAATGTGGGTGGGCCCTATTCAATTAGATGAAGACCAGAATAGAACAGAAAGACTGACTCTCCTGTGAGTAAAAGGAAATGCCTCTCCTGATTGCCTTGAGCTGAATATCAGTTCTTTCCTGACTTCATTCTTAAACTGAAACATCAGCTCTGTCTGGGTCTTGAGTCTGCTGGCATTCAGAATAGAACTATACCACTGACTCTCCTGGGTTTTCAGCTAGCTAACTACAGATCTTGAGATTGCTCAGCCTTCATAATCACATGAGCCAATTTCTTACAATAAATCTCATACATACACACATACATAATACATACATATATACATGCATACAATACATACATCTTATTGGTTCTGAATCTCTGGAGAATGCTGACAAATGAATATAGGAAATGTCTCACTTTTCCTACCTCATAGATGAAGAACTAAGACTCAGAGAGGATGAATGATTTGCACAATTTACAACTCATCTCCTTATCTTTCATCACCAGGGCTCTCTCTGAGTCCTGCTCATTGTATTTTCATTCACCCAACAAATGCTTATCTGTTATGGGATAGGCATTGTACTCCTAAATAATTTTTAAGTCTATCCCCTTCTGTCTCTATTCAGCCTGGCTCTATGCCACACAGCTTGTCCTCTCTCTCTTACAGGCACTTAAGGCTCCTGACTCGCCTCCCAGTCCCAGCTCTAACCAATCCTTTTCCAACACATTAGTGCCGTCCAGCCTCTTGGAATAAGCAAGTCTGGTTACATTACCCTCATTTGAAATCCTTCACAGCACTCCCTGGTGGAGCAGCAGTTGGACATATTGTCTCCGAAGAAGAAAGCCACATAGTCCTGGGTTTGAGTCCCAGGTCTGTGGTGAAACCACCAGTGTGAACAAATAAATAAAAAGTAATAAAAATAAAGATGCTTCATCCTCCTCTCTTTTCCTGCCTGACTGCCTACTCACCTTTATTCTTGAGTGCACATTTCCTTAAAAAAATAACAACAACAACACACACACACAAGTTTCACTACCACCACATATTCTATATATAATCTACCAAATAGCCGACATATACTCAGACATGAGACATAAAACCACTACAGTCTGGTCCCTGCCCCACCTGTGCAGTCTCCCGGGCCTCCTTGCTTGAGATGCCTTCCTACAGAGGCCCAGAATGATGAACTATGACTCGAGCACACAGTTCCCCCTCTTCTTCCTCCAAAATTATTTTACAAAGAAGCCAAAGAATTTAAATTAAAACTTTTGATCCAATATAGTGACACTGATATAACATTGTGGGTATGACGGAGTTCACTTTAAAATTATTTTAACTTTGCCATATGTCTAAAACTTTTCATAATAAAATTAAGGGTAAAATTCCTTTTCCCTGCTTAAAATCTTTCAATCACTTTTCCTTGCACCTAGAACAGAATCCAAATTGCCAAAAACTGACCTACAGGGAGTTAAGTCATCTGTCTCCACCTGTTTCCATAGTGGCTTTTCAGTTCTTCAAGCAAGCTATGTTTTTTCCTGCCCCAGGTTCTTTACACTCATTTCTCATCTGGCACACACTTCAGCCCACTCTTTTCCTGGCTACTCCATTAGATCTTTATTTGTGTTTTCACTATTATTTATACCTTTCTCCTGCACTGTTGTAAGTTGTGTGAGACTTTGTTTATAATTGCATGTGTCCAGCACAAAGCAGATGCTCAACATATTTGCTTAATTAATATTCTATTAATCCATCACACAGCTGAGTACCTCCTCACCTCGACTTTTACTGTTATTGTTCCTTCTATCTAGCTTGACCTGCTCCCTTTCCCCTACCCTAATGTCTTCTGACAAATTCCTGTTTTATCTTTAGGATTCAGCTTCCCATGCCTCTCTTTCTTCAGGTTACTAGGTCATTCTGAATGAACTTACACAAATCTTGTAGCACTTAGCTCACTATGTGGGAGCTGCCCTTTATCTTTTCTGAGGGATCCTCAAGGTGACAGAATGGGTCATTTTCATCCCAGAAAAGCCCTGAGCCAGCACCAGGCCTGACACAGATCAGCCTCAATGAACGTTTTCCGAACGATTGCTGACCTAAGAGAACAGAATCAGAAATGTGTACATCACACCTGGCATACAGAAAGTTCTCAATAAATGGCCGAAAACACTGTTACAATTGTTGTGTTGTCATTTTTGTACCTGATCTTCCTCTAAATGGTCTTTGAACCATTGATGTGTTCACTCAATAGGTATTTCTAAGCCTACTCTGAAATGTATACATGAAGACAAATTGTAACAGTGAATAGATCAGAGACTGGCTTCTCAAGAAACTCATCGTGGGTCACGAAAGAAATGTAAATAATTATAAAATAAGTCCTAAGTGGTACACAAGCATGCCTAAGCTTGAGCCTAAGCTAGAAGAGCCCAGACCAACCAGCTCACACCACACGTATAGCCATGGCTCCAGAACCTGTGATGTTGAGTTTCACCAGTATAACCTTCAAACAAAGCATGTTTGCTGGACTGCAAGATACCGCACTCACTCTCTTTTTCCTCCATATCATGCTGGTAACTCAGTATGCCTTGTAGCTATGACTAGTCAAATCCAGCTCATGATTCTATTCACATGGTCCAGTGAAGATGTCTAGGAGGCAACTAGAGGTGCAGGTGTCTTACCTGAAAACCCACACCTTATTTTCATTTCTTCATGTTCTTTTCTAAACACAGAAGGTCTTTGGTACCCATGGCCTTTCCAATTTGGTTATGACTACCATTATGTTCAAACAAGTTTCTGAAATTCCAAGAGGTGATCAAAAGTTAACATGCAGAAATACGCCTAGACACATCATCATAAAAATGTCAAAAATACAAGATAAAGAAAGACTATTAAAAACAACCAGAGAAAAACGTGTCACATATAGAGTTGCCCCATAAGATTGTCAGCGCACTTCTCAAATGAAACTCTACAGGCCAGAAGGGAATGGCATAATACATTCAAAGAAAAGGAGTATCAATCTAGGATACTATATCTGGCAAGATTATCATTAAGAACTGAAGGAATGATAAAAACCTTTTCTGACAAGTAAAAGTTAAATGAGTTTGTCATCACAAAACCAGCATTGTAAAAAATATTAAAGGATGTTCAGTAAAGCATAAAGAAACCACACAGAAAAACAATAAGACAGCAAATACATCATAGTGGGTGTCGTCTGCCAACCTTGGTCAAATTAAAACCTCCAGCATAGTTTCTTGCTTCCAGTCCATGTTCATCATCAGCACAACTCATCAACAACCAGGTGGGAATGTCCCTTTCTTGCCTGTCAGCTTCTGTGTGCTTTCCATGAACTGGTCCTCACCCAAGACAACACAGTGACTTTCTTCACCACCAGTGGACAACAACTACACCTTCTCCAGAGGACAAGAATCCCAACCTTAGGAAAAGGTTCCATCTTTTCAACATGTTCCTTCCTTCGATACTCAGTTCTCATTGCCAGGGCACATTATAGAGTACTCAACCCTTTTATAGTTAGTGCCCCAATGTAATTCACAATTATATATAAACTTTCCATGTTTTTATTTTTAAAAAGTCTTGTAAAAATAAAAAAAAAAACTAGGGAAATCTAGGACATAAAACAATCACAAGCTAAAAAAAAGTTTACATGGCAAGTTAATGTTTTATAGGTATATGTATTTTCCCTAAATGATCAGATGTTTTATCCTAAATTCATCTTATCATAAATTTTTCAAATATATTATTGATTTTGCATCGAAATAGTTTTGCAAAGCATTTTAGATAGAAGCTTTATTTATCATCTTGCAGACCACAATACCTAGTAATAATGATTTTTCACAAAAGGAGGGACATAGGTTTTTGTTACTTTGTTTTAAAAAATCAATAAAGTATTAGTGCCTATATTAGAGATTAAAATAACTTTTGACTCACGATTAAGGTGAGCTATTTTTTTAACAATATAAGAGAATTTGTCCACAAAATTTCCAAGTGTCTTAAAAGTTTAAAGATACAGAGGAAGGGAAATGACCATTCATGAAGTTAAAGACCCTGAGTTTATACTGCAACTCCACTGCTCAGTAAGAAGGACTGGAGAACGTTCCTTCCTCTATCAATACAGTAATAGTAATACCCTCCATCCCAGGTGTTGTGAGGTTTGAGGGGTGAGTAAAATGCACACGTGTAGACACCTTCTGTCATAGCTCAAGATATAAATTAGGGCATGATTCATAGAGAGAGGATTTAACTTTTTCATCTTAAGAACAATTGACTGAGCTGGCATCAGGGATGGATGGGGTCTAAAGGTGAATAAGATCTGTCTTTTCTCCCAAAGAGGTCACAATCTGGCATAGATGACAGATCACCTTAGAGATTGACAACCCAGCATAGGCTCTGGAGTCTGACAGGCTCTCCAAGGTCAAACTTTGGCCAACCTCCCAGTTTCTCCACTTTCTGGCTGGGGTACATCAGGAAAATAATTTCATCTCTTCAAACTTCAGTTTTTTCATCTGAAAAAATGGGGATAACAATAGTACCTATACTATCTACTATTGTGGAAGGATTCAGATAAGGGATAAAATATTAATATCAGGCATTAGCCAGTATTCAATTGATTCTTGTATCAGGATTATTGCTTACGTCATTGCCAGCAGTTGCTAGGGCCATGGATTTGAGGGGTCTTCAATGTAAGTTGTATCTAACTATTGAGATAAGGAGGATCTGCGTACCTACACCCCCGACCCATTGTACTCCCACCCCCATGAACTGGAGGGAGAGATTATTTGTTCATATCCCTTTTCTTCCCAGACTTCTTGTCATTCACAGTGATGGTGAGAGTAAGTGACTGCCACTCTGAAGGGTTTGGCATATGTAATATAAAACAGTCCCAGTAGGGTTAGGTAGGCATGCCCATGCCTCTGTTGGGGAGGAAATGCAATGCAACCCACTTTCATTTAGGGGAACAAAATGTATCTGTGAATTATCCGAGACGGGCATGTTGATGTTGGCCACAGTGCGTCCTTCAGCTGATGGACAGGTATTTGACAGGGAAAGGAAATTGAAACTTACATGAACTAAGATGAGGTTTGAGCATTTGTCTATTTGCCTGTTCATTCATCTTTCACTTCCAGAATTGAACTAATTTCTGTTTGATTCCAGAATCCATATTCATATATATCAAGGGCCCTCCCATGCTTACTAAATAAGAAGACAATCTAACTGTTTAAATGCAAGGGGAGCTAAACACTAACACCAAGACAGCTAATTTTTTTACAAGCATTTCAAACTATTTCCAAGTGATTTAATAATTTAACATAAATAATGGGTGCCATTTGTTGAACACTTACTGGGTGTCAAGCACTTTATATGCATTTATGTCAATTTATGTGAGAGCAGCTTGATGTAAACTGTTATCACATACATATTCTCAACATTTCTACTGTATGGTAGGCAGTCCCTCCTCATCTCTCTTCCCCAGTTAAGTGCCTCATTTTATATTTAAGGAATCTGAAAGGATGAGGGGGCAAAATAACTTTAATAATGTCATAACATCAGTAAGTATGAGGCCTTTAGTAAACACTTATCTGTCCAGTATGATAGAGGCCCCATAATGTTCAGAAAAAGCTCTTTCTTGGTGTTCTGTTCATCTGCTCAAACCCAGTTCTTCCCATCCTACCTTAGCTGCCTCTCTAAAAACATCATCTTCCAGTGATAAGCCTATACCTAATAATTCCTACCCCAAAAGGCAGTCAATTAGTCGGAAGCACTATCCATGGTAGACCTCAATTTGACTGAGTCTAATAAAACTGTCAAATAAACTTTTATTGGCTCAATTAATACAAATAAAAGATGCATAACCCAGGACAAAAGTTGTTAAAAAGCTGAAATGAAGAAGACAAGGGAACAAGATAGACAAAGTCCTTGTCCTTACGGAGCTTACATTCAAGTGAGGGGAGAACAAACAAGTTATCAAAAATAAAACAGTTTAATAGCAAATAGTATAAGGACTATGAAGCATGATAGGGGGATAGACAAAACACAGAAAAGAGGCAGAGATCTTTTGGAAGAAAGGACAGAGGTTTTCTAAGGAGGAGTCATTTGAGCAAAGACCTGAGACAAGTGAAAGAGGAAGCCTACTGAGGTTCTGGAGGTGTCAACAGAGCGAGAAGTTGCCAAGGCAGGAGACAGCAGGGCATCCTGGAAGGGGATTGATTGTATAGTGAAGGAAAACAATGAAGTACTGGTGAATTTACTCTATTATATACAGATGCTGATTTACCGTGATGTATACCTTTATTTGTTATAATGCAATATTTCCATAATAAAATAATTTTAAAAAAACCTTTAAAAAGAAATTGAAATGTAACACAGAGAAACATAAACAGAGCTAGTATGAAATGAAATTTGTTTCATATAAGACAGCAGAATGTAGTAGAAAGAGCATGAACTTAGAGCCACAAGGCCTCAGCGACAACTTGTCTGTGAAATCCTGGTACATAACTGACTCTCTCTGAAAGAAATAAACGTTTGTGAATAAGTGAAATAAACAGAAAAATTATTACTGTATCCTGTTTAAATTCAGGTATAGTTCTATGGACAACAAAACAACTCTGTGATCTTAGGAAGAAAAATTGTGAAATGAAAAAGGGGTTACTAATAATTGATTTCATCTAGGGTTGCCAAAATAGAATAGGCCAGCCGTTTCTGACAAACTAATGTGTAGAGCTCCATTTAATACATGCCATCTCCACTGAATATTTGCAAGGAGTTCCAAGGATTTCACACAATTCCACATGCTTGATGTTCATAAATGTAATCAACATTCAACTCTTGCTCACTATTTGCCAAGCTCTGTAAAGGACAATAGGGATCTGGAGATGAAAAAGACATCATTATTGAACCTGTATGCAAGTTTGCAGGCAGTTCTCTGTGATGTCTTATCATAGTGCCAGAAGCCCTTCTACAGAGTTAATCCCTGAAATCTCCAGCAGTTGGTCCTAGCTTGGCCCTGAATTCTCCCACTTGAGAGCCCGTCAAAATACTAGAAGACAGAGGTTCAGCAACTCCCCTGAATCTTATTACTCCATCTCACCTCCAAACCAGTCCAATAGGACTGCTCTTCTCCAAACACACTCCTTGTTCTCCCATGTCTAGTCTGTTATTTCAAGAAGACCTTCCTTTCCCTGCCCCTATTTCTATTATATTATTGATCATCTACCTAAAACAGTATCCCCCAGGTCTACCCCTCTTAACTTACTTTATTGTCCTCATAGAATTTAATGATGATCTGAAACTGAGTTATCTTATTTGCTTAATAGTGTATTATTCATATGCTCTCTGGAATATAAGTTGTGCCTCGGTACCTACAACAGTGCCTGGATGCAGTAGGTACTCAGTTTTTGAAAGAATAAGTAAATAAACACATAAACATCATATCACTTTAGAGCTTCCTGATTTATCTGTTCCTTTCAACATGGTAATATTTATGTGCATAACTATGTCATCCCTATATGATAGAAAACTCCTTGAGTATCCATATCTATTTCACTTTTAAATTTCTGAATACTCAAGTTAGAGCATTTCCTTGGTGAATGCCCATCAAATGAACAAATGGTGTGAACCCTTTGCTAAGACTTGTTTAAATAACAAACAATATGGTTGCTTTCTCTTCAGGGTTCTTTTTTTAAAACTTAATTTTATTGAAGAAACATGGCATCCTAACATTATATAGGTTTAAGGTGTGCATCATAATAAATCCACATCTACATCTGTATATATTAATGTATGTTCACTGACATTTAAGTTCTCCCTTCACTATACAATGGATCCCCTCTACCCAATTTACCTGTCCTATCCTTCTGTATTTGCAATCGCTCTTTTGCTTTTATTGACTAAAAGTCAATTTCTGTTTTATTTAGTCTATTTGCTTGCTTGATTTATCTTTAAAACACATCTGAGTGAAATCACATGATGTCTTTTTCCTTCTGGCTTATCCCACTAAGAATAATTTCCTCTCGGTCCACACATGTTGCTGAAAATGTCAGGGTCCCAACTTTTCAATAACTGAATAGTATTCCATTGTGTGTCTATGTCACACTTTCTTATCCACCCATCTGTCAATGGGCAATTGGGTTGTTTCCAGTGATTGGCTATTGCAAATAACACTGCAATGAACATGAGGATGCCCATATCTATGTGAATTAGTGCTGCTGTGCTTTTAGTGTAAATATCCAGTGGAGGAATAACTGGATCATATGAGATTTCTATTCTCAATTTTTTTTGACGAAATTCCACACTGCTTTCCATAGTGGTTGCACCATTTTATACTCTCACCAACAGTGTATGAGTTTCCTTTCCTCTGAATTCTTGCTAACACTTGTTTTTTGGCTAACAGTCATTCTCACAGGTGTGAAGTGATATTGTCTTGATCTGCATTTCCCTAGTAACAAGGTAAGTAGAACATATTTAAATGTACCTATCAATCATCGACACGTCTTCTTTGGAGAAGTCTCTATTAAGATTTGCTCATTTTTAATTGAATTGTTTTTTTGTTATTGAGTTTTATGATTTCTTTATATATTTTGTATAAGAACCTCTTGTTGATGTATAATGTTCAAACATCTCTCATGAAGTAGGATGTCTATTTTGATGAGAATTTCTTTTGTGAAGAAGCTTTTTAATTTGATTTAATCACATCAGTTTATTTTGGATTTTATTTTCCTTGATATTGGAGATGAGTCGCCAAAGACATCTCTTAGGTCAATGTTAAAGAGTGTGGTACCTATGTTTTCTATTTATTTTATGGTTGCATGCCTTACATTTAAATATTTAGTTGATTTTGAATTAAATTTTTTGTATGTGATGTTAGGTAATTATCTAGTTTCAGTCTTTTGCATATAGCTGTCTAGTTTCCCCAGTTCCATTAACTGAAGAGACTGTCCTTGCCCCATTGCATACCCTTGGCTACTTTGTGATAAATTAATTATCCACAATATGTGTGTGTTGGCTTATGTCTTGGCTCTCAGTTCCATTGATCTGTCCGTCTTATTCCAATACGATGCTACTTAATTACTATCACTTTGTAATATAGATGAAATCAGAGAGCATAACACCTTTGTTTTTGTTCTTTTTCCTCAGGATTGTTTTTGCTCTTTGGTGTGTCTTGTAGTTTAAAATAAATTTCATGGTTTTTTGGTAATACTTTTGTGGCTTTGGGATTTGCATTAAATCTGCATATTGCTTTAGGTCCTATGGTCATTTAGACCACGTTAATTCTTCCAGCCCATGAGCATGCAATATCTTTTCATTACTTTATGTCTTCTATTTCTTTTAACAATGTCCTATAGTTTCCAGAGTACAAGTTTTTCACTGCTTTGATTAAGTTTACTCCAAGGTATTTCATTCTTTTGATGAAATTGTAAATGGATTGTTTTCCTGAATATTCTTTCTGCAAATTCATTACTTATAGAAATGCAAAAGTTTTAATACTAATTTTGTAGCTTGTCATATTACTGTATTCAGTTATTATTTCTAAGAATGTTTTACTAGAGTATTTGTGATTCTCTCATATGTTACCATGTACCTGAAAGTTTCATTTCTTCCTTTCTAATTTGGGTAAATCTTCTGTCCTCTTCTTGTCTAATTGCACTGGCCAGGACCTCCAATGACATACTAAACAGTAGTGGGTAGAGTGAGCATCCTCTAATATTAGAGAAAAAGCTTTTGGTTTTTCCCCATTATGTAGTTGGCTGTGGGTTCGCCATATATAGTCTTTATTATGTTAAAGCACATTCTATGCCAACTATTGACATGTTGCTGAGTCTCCACTACTTTGGAGTTTTCCACTTTATTATTTTGTTTGGTTTTTAGTTTAATGCCATTGTGATACAAAAATATGCTAGAAATGACTTCAATTTTGTAAATTTACTAGATCTTGATTTGTGCTCTAACATATGGTCTATCTTTGAGAATGTTCCATGAGTACTTGAAAATAATGTGTAGCCAATTTTGGGGGTAGTAAGATAGTTTATCTAGATATATTAAGTTCATTTCATCAAGTTGATCATAAAGCCTATTATTTCTTTTAAAATTTTCTCTCTGGATTATCTGTCCTGTAGTGTCAGTGAGGTGTTAAAGTCTCCTGTGGTTGTTGGGTTGTTGTTAATGTCTCTCTTTAGGTCTGTTAATATAATTCTGTTCTTGCTATATTTGTGTGCTCCTATATTGGGTACATATATGTTAGTAAGTATTATGTCCTCCTATTGTATTGATACATTTATCATTATATAGTAACCATCTTTATCTTCTGTTACCTTTTTTGGCAGGAAGGGTATTTTATATGATATGAGTATAACAGTTCTTTAAATTTATATTTTTTATCTCTAAATTTTAAGTGAGTCTCTTGCAAACAGAATATAGTTGGGGTTTTGTTTTGTTTTTTTGTTTTGTTTTCTTTGCTATTGATTTTATTGAAAGAAAAGTGCATGTTAACATTAACTCTTTTGTGGTATACATAATAGCAACTTTACATTTGTATATAGCACAATAGGTTTACCACCAGTTCCTTTCTATCCCCTTTATAATTGATGCCCTTAACACCATTTCTCCCCAACACTCCCTCACCTCTTTTGTACCCTTCAGTTTGCCTTTCCCCCCACCCCCACCACCACTAAGAGTCTATTGTTGTTTGGATTAGTTCTCTCTCTCTCATTTTTTAAAGTCTAGTATTGTTTAATTTGTATCATTCAAAAAACTCCCATCAAAACAAAAGGCATCCAATTGAATGGGAAAAGGTATTTGTCTATCAAAACCCTGACAAGGGGATAATATTCAAAATGTACAAATAACATATAAAATTGGACAACAGAAAAACAAGCAACCCGATCAAAAAATGGGCTACTGACCTCAATAGACACCTCTCCAAGGATGACATACAAATGGCCAACAGGTTCATGAAAAGATGTCCTACTTCTCTTATCATCAGGGCAATGTAAATCAAAACAATAATGAGATATCACCTCATATCTGTGAGAATGGCTATCATCCAAAAAAAAAAAAAAGGGGGAAACAACAAGTGCTGGAAAGGTTGTGGAGAAAAGAAAACTAATTCACTGTTGGTGGGAGTGTAAATTGGTGCAACCATACTGGAAAGCAGTATGGAGATTCCTAAATGAATCGAGAATGAAAATTCCGTATCATTCAGTTATTCCCCTACTGGGTATTTATCCTAACAACACAAATATATTTATTTGCAGAGATATATGCATATCCATGTTCATTGCAGCATTATTTATAATAGTCAAAAGCTGGAAGCTATCTAAATGTCCATCAACAGACAAGAGGATAAAGAAGATGTGGTTTACATACACAATGGAATACTATGCAGCCATCAAAAGGGAGAGATTCTATCCAATATGGGTGGACATGGAGAGAATTATGCATAGCAAGGTAAGTCAGAAAGAGAAAGACATCATATTATATCACTCACATGATGTATATTGAGACAGAAAACAAATGATATAAATTAAACAATACTGCGTTTTGTTTTTTAATCTATTTAGTCATTCTATGTCTTTTAAGTGGAATGTCAGTCCATTTACATTCAGGATGATTATTGATATATGAGGGCTTGTTACTACCATTTTGACTTTTGTTTTCTGGTTTTGTCTATTTATTGCTTTCTAGTTTTTTATGAACTTTTTTCTTTTTTTCTTTAGATAGAAGAGCATCTTTCAGTCTTATAAGGGAGGTCTTGTGGCAGCAAACCCCTTCAGCATTTGTCATGGAAAACCTTTATTTCTCCCTCATATCTGAGAAAGAGTTCTGAAGGATATAATATTCTTTTTATCATGGAGTATTTTGAATATGTTATTACCTTCTCTACAGGCTGTAGAGTTTCTGCAAGGAAGTCTGATGATAGCCTGATGGGAGTACCTTTATATGTTACTTGCCTCTTTTCCCTGATCACCTTTAATATTCTTTCTTTGTTTTTTGATAGATTCGCAATATGTCTTATTATGGGTCTTTTTTGCATTTAGATAACCAAGACCTACGTTGATTTTATTGACTTGTAAATTCACTTCCTTCTCCAAGTTTGGGAAGTTTTCAGCAATTATTTCTTTGAATAGGTTCTCTTTTCACCCTCTTTATTCACCTTCTGAGATATCCAGTATTCTTACATTGCCTTTCCTAATGGAGTCAGGTAGCTCCAGGGTTGTTTCTTCCCTTTTTTTTGTTAATATTTTCTCTTCTTTCACCTGACGTCTTTGTAAACTTCTATCCTCCAGAGCACTTATCTTTTCTTCCATTTAGTTAACGTTGTTTCCATAACTTTCTATAATACTTTTGATCTTATTTCTTTCATTCTTCACCTCCTGAATCTGACAGTTTTTTCAGACTTCATCTTCTGTCTCCTCATTAATTTTTTGACCTCACTGATTTTCTTTGTTGCATCTTCTTGTACCTCTTTGATCTGTTTTTCTGAGCTTTATTTCTTTGAGTTACTTTATAATTGCTACTTTGAATTCTTTATCTGCTGAAAAACATGATCCTCTATGGCTTCAAAGTTGGTTTTTGACAAGGTGTCATCTCCTACAATGCCATAGTATCTTGACTTTTGAAGTAACCTGACCTTTTTTTTTTTCTCCCCATGATCTTTGCAGCCGAACAATTTTTTTTTTTTTTTTTTTTGCTTTATTGGCAGGTAGCACTTTAATTTTATTTAAAGTTTTTGACTTTTGCAGGCTTCTACATTAAGGATCTTATGCTGAGTCAGGGAGATAGAATATGATGCATAAGCTGGGGAGAGGCACCTCAGGTGGGGAAGTAGCTATTGTGGTAGTCTTCAGTGGGTACAGAAGTTTGTTCATGGACATATCGTTGAGGTTAATCATCTTCTCAGGGATCACAGAACTGTGTCCATCAGTCAATCTGCTGTGGAGTTAGAGCTCATCTCCATTGGAACATGGGTTGCAACGGGTGAGAAGGAATGTAATCCACTCTTTTGTGCTCTTTGCCAGATCATTCTGGGTGGGGACTGGGGTCCCAAGCTCAAACTTTTCTCTTTGGGTCTCACTCAAGTCAACAGTGTGTACCACCAGCAATCTTCACTCCTCCTTCCCTGGAGCTCAAGTCAGGGTCTGCCGCCTATTAGCTGGTCCCATTGGCTGCCTCTGCTGCCACTGCTAGCTCGTGTGTCCCTCCAGACCCACTTTCAGACATTCAGATGTGTTCAGTTCCTCAAGTGATCCTGCAATGCAGTCACTGTTGTTTCTGAGTACCTGGAGTACTTTAGAGTTCACTGCAGGCGTTGCTTCTATGGAAAAAGGTCAGTTGTATCCTTTAGGTAGACTTGAAGTAGGGAATGACCTCAGTTGTCATCTTCTACAGACTATTTTTTCCTTACTCTTGACTTTGTCAAAATTGTATCTTGAACCTTAGAACTATAAGCACATTTGATTTTAACCTGGAAAATTAAAGGGCCTTTTAAGCCGCATTTTTGCTATTTATTTTTAAGAACTAATTACTTGACGACCACCTTTAAAGGTTATTTTTCCCCATTTGTCAATCCCTTACTTGATAGCACTTTTGTAAACACCTATCAATTTCTTGGGCATAAAAAAGTGAATAAAATCTTAAAAAAACATGTACTCTTCTAAGTGCATCAATCTCTGCTTACTGTGGGTACAAACTATTTTTATCAGGTGATACAGTGATATTCCTTTTTAATACATGATAGTCACTCTTTCAAGCTGTTCAGCACTGTTCCATTTGGTTTCATGTTACATCAATGAGACAGTCTGAGGGAAAAGGAGAAATGGGACATGCTATATTTAGTAGCATCACTAAACCCTAAATAAAACTGAAATTTCCTAAGCTCGCTGACTACCCAGTCTATATCCAGGACCCCATCTACCAACACCAGATTAAGGATAAATAGTTTGAAATGCCTTTGTCTAGGATTTGTCTAAGAATAACAATTACAGAAAACCATTTGTAGTGTCTCTAAAAGTTTTAAGGGGCTAAAGGTCATACGTGAAGGTCAGAGAAGAATGAATTACAACATGTATTTTGTATTTCCATAACATTTTCACTCTGGAAATTATCAGTCTAATTTTATTAAAATAACACTTCTGGTTGCATATCTAGGCAGAATGAGTTTGAGGTGGTTATGTAACAACTATGAAGCATCAGCTAAGAAGCAGTTAAACATAGGAACAAAAGCTCTGGGAGGTTTATGCTGAAGTGTCAATGTCCCTAGATCAAGGTGGAACATGGAAGTAGGAAGTAAATTAAACGTCCCTTGAAAAGTCAAAAGAGAAGTAGGTTAAGGAAGAAAACTTATGGCCCACATGTTAGCAGTCAATGTGTGCTGAGCAACAAAGAAAAATATTTCAATAGGAGTATTGCCTAAGATGGTATCTGGTACATAGTACACATAGTAAAGACTCAAAAATATTTAATTTACAGATTCATTGTAAGACTTAATGGTCACAGACAAAAGTCTTTGTAATCTGCAAATCATGGTACCCATATTTGTTTCTTTTATTAGTAGAAGAAATATTAAGTGTGGTATGGTAAAGCAATGGTAAAACCGTCTACAATCTTCACCCCTCCTTCTATCTAGGACTTTTGTAATGCACTTTGCATATTTCCATAACAAGATATGTAGTCTATTTCCCTACCCATATATCTGGGTTGAACTTGTGCTCTGCTTTAGCCATTAGGCTAGGAGAGAAGTTGCCTTGTGGTATCACTTCTTTAATCTCGCCTCTCTCTTCTCTCTTTTCTCCTCTCTCCCCTCCCCTCCTCTTTCCCCTCCCCTCTCC
>RJWH01002214.1:0-121065 GCA_004363575.1 Solenodon paradoxus
TCCATTGAATAGACAACAGTAGATTAGGGAGCAGAAAAGAGATGAACATGTAGTATGACACTAGAAACAATCCAAACAAAGCACAAAGAATAAAAATCTTGAAAATTAAACAGAGCTCCAGTGATCTATGGAGCAAAATCAAATGGTCGCACGTGTATCATGTAGATCCAGAAGAAGAGGAAAGAGATATTGGCACAGATTAAACAAAAAAATGCAACCTTCTGAACAAACAATTGCTCACATTTTCTGAATTTGATGAAAAAACATACACAATTTGTATTGAATACATACATGCACATATATGTTAAAATATACATGTATATGTGTTAAATTCAAATAGTATATACCCAAAGAAAAACTACACAGTAGTTCATTGTCAAATTTCATAAAAGTTAAGGTTTTTAAATCAACAAGGTTTTAAAAAAAGGCTTAAAGCTACTGAGGGGAAAATAAAAAACATGAGAGAGGGGATCAATGAGAATAAGAGACAATGCAAAACAGAAGACAATAAAATAGCTTTCAAGTATTGAAGAAAAGAATTCAGCTTACTATTCCATATTTAGCAAAATGTAATCCCTCAGCCATGAAGACAAAATAAAGACATTTTCAGATGGCAAAACCTGAGCAAATTTGATACCAGCAGAAAAGCACTGTAAGGATGTTAAGTAAATTCTTCAGGCTTAAGTAAAACAATACTAGAAGGAAACTCAAATCTATATAAGTGAAAGAAGAATACTGGAAATGGGCAATATATGTTAACATGGAAGACTTCCTTTTGTCTCCTTTTATAAAGGAAATTGATGAAGATACAGTATCAATTTTCTGTGTACTTATAAAATGTAGAAGAAAAATATATACCAGCAATGTAACAGTGAACAGGAAGAGAAAAGATAGAAATAAATTGTTATGAAGTTTTATGATAACTCAGTTTTTAATAGAGCAAAAAATCTGGTAGAGAAAATTATGGAAAAATTAGCAAAAGCTCAGTCTAACAAGGAAGGAAAAAAGGATAAAAGAACAAGAAAATTAGGACAATTGCAAAGTAAGTAGCATCACAATAGACTTCCCAACCACATCAATAATTCCATTGTATATAAATTGACTAATCTTTTCAATTAAAATGCATATATTATCAAATTGGATATTTAAAAGCCAATATCCAACTATATTGTTTGAAAGAAATATATTTTAAATAAAAATACACAGATAAACTAAAAGTAGGATTATGGAAAATCACGTATCATATAAACATGATTCATAAGAAAGATAGAGCAGTAATATTAATTTCTTATGAAGTAGACTTCACAACAGGAGTATTACCAAAGCTAGAGGGACAGTCAATCAGGAACACATAAAATAATCTGATTTGTCATACAAAAAATAACATCAAAGATGTTGACTCTTTGATTACTTAAAAACGCACATGGAAAAAAAATTGTTTTTTTTTCTTCCTCTGATGAATCTAGATTATCATCATGTTACATGAGGTTATATTTACTTAACCTCTTGTTGATTTTTCAAATTTCATTTTTCACACTTAAAATTTGTATGGGTACCTTTTCAAATATGCCACAAAATCCTATTTCTAATCATCTTTTCAATAGATTACTAAATAAATATTCATTGAATTATATGATATGTTTAGGTTAAGGGAAATCACAATACTAATTTTATAAGTAATATAAGTGAAGAAATATCATATCTTGGCAGCATTTCGATGATATATATATTTTATGAAATAAGATAGAACTGTACTATAATTACACTCCCTTTTGATAACTGCTTTTAACTTCCTTTTATTTTCAATGGATAGTGGGAGGAATTTCTCTGAATGGCCAGAACAGTAACATAAGACTAAATTTCTATGGAATGGCTTCTAAAACCATTTTGATAATCCATTTTTACTCAGAGAATGAAGGGAGTGTGTATGTTGCATGCAGAGTAATAATTTTGAGAGGAGTTACCCAGCTGGTAACATACAAAAGCAACTTTGAAAGTTATGTAAGGTTGACAATGTTTGGTTGCTGTTGTCTTTCAAATAAGAACACAGAAATTAGCACTATACTTTTGCTGTCCATCATTTCATATAAGAAAGAAAAATTTAGACCAAAAGAAGAAACATGAAATTTGAGAGTGAAAAACAGAATTTTAAAATTAATAATACACTTGTGAATGTCTTTATAAATTGGATTCACTGCTGCCAAATTCTATCTCAGAATCTTTTCCTAGGCAATAGTGTTTTATATGAATCCTCAATCTCCATAGTGTTTGCAGTCCTTCTACATTGGAATATTGGAATGTTGAGAGCTAGAATGTGTGTGTGTATGTGTGTGTGTGTGTGTGTGCACATGTTGAAGGCAAAGTTCTCTGGGCACCTTTTTTCTTTTAAGATGTCATTGATTTTTTTATACCCTCAGAATATAAATTAAATTCAGTAAAAATATTTTAAGGTCTCCATGGATATTATAAACTTTCATAGAATTTCAGTTCTTTTTAGAACCTATAAAAAATTTACACATGCAAACTTGACCCAAGGATGCCATGATAAAGAAAATAATTACTCTTAATAAATCAGATCTTCATGGAGAAATACTTTGCTTTAGATTACGTGAGCCCTGGGAGACAGCTTCGTCCTTATAATACTAATCTGGATGCTTTCAGTCATTCTAGTTTGAGTTGTATCAGAAAATCAAATCCAAAGTAAGGTCTCTATATTTTCTGACTACTTAGCAATTTCACATTCTTAAATCACATTCTTATATGTCTGATCTGAGCATGTAATTAATCAAATTTTCTAAAAATTTGAGATGAGAGCAAGTTGTGCCAAAAAAAGATCCAGACACTTAAAGGAAACCAGTTCACATCAGTTTTCTCACATAGGTACATGCACTGCCTTTCACCGAGTTAATAACAGGGTTTGAAAACTTTTATTCTATACCACTCAGATGTGACAAAAGCCACTTGCGATAAAATTATGATGAAAATGCAGCTGTATTTGTTAAGAAATTTTAGTTTTTACACTTAATTAGTTTTTGGAAAATGGAGCTCATTGTTCAAGTACTATTATTTTAATATATCTATCATACGAATCTCTTTTCATATTAAATTCCTCCCAGGAATAATTCCTATTAAAGGAATTCCTATTTAATATATTTAGAACATATCCAAAGACAAGGTAGGATTTTAGCAGATACCAAGAAATTAATGACTGCAATGTATGCTGAAATAGCTATAATGTGATGACCAATAATTTATTAAATTCTTCCATTTTGAAAGTACCTTTATTTCATGAGTCAAAGTCAATTTGTATTCTGACAAAAGATTCATGACTGCAGTTCTACTGGGTATGAGTTTAAATAATTTGTCTGTTGAATAATGGAAATGTTCTGTATTAGGAACTGATATCCAAAGAAAGGTCTATATTTGCCTTTCTATACTAGCTGCTAATAATTTCCATGTCATATTCTTTTATATCTGTCTGTCTGTCTGTCTATCTCTTCCTCTCTCTCTCTCTCTCTCTCTCTCTCTCTCTATATATATATATATATGTACATGCATGAATGTATATATCATACATATGTATGTTCTTTATGTGCATCTGTGTAATAAACATTGTATTTAAAAAGTGGAAGGAAAGGAATTACTGTCTTTACTTTAGTACAGCTTGAAAATGCATGAGTATTTGGGAGCACGGTTGCTTATAAACAGAATAAGCCACCATTAAATAAGAAGCCTCTTGTATTACAACCCTAATTCTATCACTTAACTCCAAAAGCTGTTTTTCTTTGAGTGGCTAAAGGTTTTTGAAATCAAGATCCCTTTATTAGCATAAAGACGACTGGATACCTAATGTATCAAATTTTGCACACTTTCATTTATGCCGTAGTTATCCGTTAACCTTAAAGATCAGCTGTGTGGGATACAGGAATGTGCAGATGAGCTGAGTACAGTGGGTGGGATAACTATCCCTAAATGGAAAAGGTAAGGTGAGAGAGGACAAACTTTTATTCCTTCTGATAATTAAAGAAGGTTAAGTCTGACCATTGGGTGGGAATCTGGAGACAAGATTAAAAAACAATGAAGTTATGAATACTGTATAATATTAGAACTTGCAGAATACATATACATTTCGAACTATCACAAATGACACAATGGGGTGTGTGTTGGAGTGGGGGAAAGGGAGCGAAAAGATCTGACTGGGAATGGGCAGAGAAACTCTGTCCATATAGTCACAAATACAAAAGTGAAAGATATGGTAAGAGAAGAAAAAGTAAAGAAACAGGTGGAGAAAAATTTATTTTTAAAAATTTACTCAATAACAATATGATGTTGACTTCTTTTTTCTAGATAGCTTTCTCGTATTTTTAAAATAACTGGTGAAGAAAAAGAATAAACATGGAAAATTTGGTATGGATGATAACCTTTTAGAAAAAAACAAAACAAAACTCAATTATGCAATCATCACCAACAACAGAAAATGCCAAGTGACTGAGCTCTATTCTAGGTATCCCTACAACTCCTTCTTCTTAGCAAATGCACCATCTACCTAAATCTTGTCAAACTTCCCATGGTAAATTTATTGACAGCTGAGCACGTACAGATGCCTGAGTTGGTGTCACTTCTAGGTTTAGTCAAGTTTGTGCTTCTGAATATAAAAAAGAGAAATGGAGAAAAAGGAAGAAGAAAAAAGGAGGGAGAAAGAAAGAGGAAGGATTGATAAGGAGAAATGGGAAGGAGGAAGAGATGAAGAGGAAGGAGAGAGAAGAAAACAAAGAAAGACATAAAAAAAAAAAAAGAAGGAATGCTATCACTGTGATCCATCCTATCTAGGCTTATGTGATCTTAAGCTTAAACTGAAAGCTACCTTTTGTTACTAACTTTGACAAATCTAGATGTACGATACTTCAGAAAGTCAACTTGCTAACAGAGGAAGGGTAAAGAAAACTTTGGAATATTTTTGATTTGGATCTTGAAATAAAATACACTTATAATAGAAATGGCATTTTGATGGAATATCCCAGTGTGTCCCTGTTGTTGATTTAACTACAATTTAACATTTTATATGCATTGAGCTATAGTTTTCCTTCTTATTAACTTGAATTTTAGGCATGCACTAAAGAAGGGAATTAAATTTCATACCTGATTTCTCAATAATTGAAAACTTATACTGAAAGTGGTTTAGGTTTACATATTTGTAAATCTGAGCTTTAATATATGGAGCTCAATTTTGGTAGGCAGTGTTACTAGGATGAAACTACAGACGGAACGAAACCTATAAGAAGTTGCACAGAATGACTTGTCTATTACAAATCCATTCATAATTGTCATTTGTGAGTTTAATAAACATATCTGAGTCACAGACAAGAAGATTTATTGGAGTTAGTTAATATACCCTGCAGATATAAATGCCCCCATGTATTTGTGTAGAAATTTATCATCTTGGAAGAACGAGAACTTTAAGATAATAGTTATACCAAGAAATGTTTTAAAAGTTACATTTTCCTCAGCAGCAAATATTTTCTCTGGAACAAAACACCAGGGATGAGGAAGTGTTTTGGTGAACTTAAACTGGTAACACTGGGTTAGTGTTAAATGTTCAAAATGATGACTTTCTACCAAGTGCTTCAACTATATGGGGAAGTGAATTACCTTTCACATGAAGAGCAATAAAAGTTGCCCTTTAGGTAATTGCTTCCAAAAATTATGAGTTGATGCGATTGCTAATGGCTTAAATTTATAACTGAGGACCATTTGATAATGAGTGTACATCAACTAGAAACGTGATAAGAAAATTTTTAATGGGAAAGCTTTTAAGTTCAAGAATAGTAGAGCAAAAATAACATATATTTCAGGTATTTTGGAGCTTTTAGTAAGATAAATACTGAAAACTGAGGCATTTGAAAACTGAATGGAAGCAAACTTCCCAGGAAGTCAGATCCTGAGAAAACACAAGTTGAATGTGATCATGCAGATGGTTGAATTAACACATTTAAAAATACACTACATAATAAATAGTAAATTCTATTCTGTAATCACATAAAAATAGACATGGTATCTGTCCCCAGAGTTAATATTTGTTCATTTGATCATTGTCCCTAACAATGTTACCATTCTTATTACCACACACCTACCTCTCTAAACCTCAGTTCTCACATCTGTATGTTTAAGGAGTTGAACTGGAGATATCTAAGCCATCTTTCAAATCTCTCCTTTTATGTATTCAATAGTTTTTATTAAATTTAAAACCACAGTTGACAAAGTTTTGGTCTCATGGAGATTACTATGAAGCGGGTATTGGAGATAAACAGAAAGCTGTAGTCATAACAGTCACAACACAAATGCTCCATGACCCCAAGAAGGGACGAGAAGGATGGTCTCACTTAGCCCAAGTTGGCAGGTCATGGAGGACAATGCCATACTTGAACACAGAAAAATAAGAAAGTAATACAAAATGTGTATTTCAGTACCTTGTATAGATCTGAGAGCTCCTGGAAGAGACCTGAATCTCTAACACAACCTTGGTAATTGTGTTGTTGCCCAACATTACATCATCTGTCTCAAAATGAAATATTTTTGAGGAAAACCAAGTGGGGGAAAAATTTAGCTTCTATCCTCTTGGGTTCACCTGATGGATCTGTTCAATAAACTTACAGCAGGCAAACTAACAGGGGAAAAGGCATACAAATATATTTGATGCTAAAAGTTTTACATGACTGGTGTACTCTGGTGGCATAGACACTAAGCTGGCAGCTGGGACGTAGACCATGTTAAGGCCAAGGACCCAGGTCCCTGACCGTGGTATGAAAGAGCAACCAAAACAAATAAAGAAAGGTGCTTCCTTCCTCTCTTCCTTCTCTCCTATCTTTAAAAAATTTTTCCCCAATGGACTATAATTTATTTATTTTTTAATAGTTATTGAAGTAACTTTGCTTTACAAAATAATAGAAGCCCATATGTGCAGGTTCACCTCCCCTCACAGATATGCCAGCACACCACACCCACCACCATCTTACCAAAAGTCTCCATTCTTTTCCATTAGACTCCCACCACTAATTGCTCCCACCCCCCTCCACCCCTATCCCACTGGTAACCTCAGTTCTAGTGTCCAAGGGTGGGTTTTTGTTTTGTCTGTTTGCTTCCTTTGTTTCTGTATATATGAAATCATCTGGTATTTGTCTTTCTCCTTCTGACTTATTTCACTTAGCAAAAACTGAAACAAATGAGTAAAATTCCTTCCTTTCTTCCTTCCTTCCCTCATTCCCTTCTTTCCTCCCTCCCTCCCTCCTACCCAATTTACCTACTTTCTCCCCACTTCCCTTCTGGTATCCATGAATTTGGTATTAAAATCTAAAAATGTATTTTTGCTTTATTTGGTTCATTCCTTTTTCATCTCAATGTATCACATATGAAAATTTATAGGGTGTTTGTTTTTCTCTTCTGACTTATTTCACTAAACATAACCCTCTAGGTTCATCCATGTTGCTGTAAATGGCTAGATTTCCTTTGCTTAATAGTTGAAAAATACTTGATTGTGTATAAATACCACATCTTTGTTTTCCACTCATCTGTCATTGGGCAGTTGGGTTTTTTCCAACTCAGATTCTCTGAATTATGTTGCAATAATGGAGTGTATGTATTTCTTCAAATGAATGTTTTATATTTTTTGCAAAATATAAAGAAGTCAGATAATTGGGTCAGATGGGATTTCAATTTTTAACTTTTTGAAGACTTTCCATAATGCTTTCTATAGTGGCTGAACCAATGGACATTCCTAACAATAGTGTATAAGGGTTTCTTTCTCTCTATGAACTCTCCAACACTGTTGTTTCTTGACTTTTTGGATAATAACCATTTTCACAAGTATTCTTATATCTATGAATACTACTAATACTGCTACCACCATCACCACCAGTGGTATTATGAAATGCTAGTAAAATTTACTTTTTTGCTATTATTTTTTCCTTTTAGTGTGGTTACAATTAGTTCATGACCAAATTTCCAGCACTAAAACCAAAACCTTTCCTCTCTATACAATACTCTTCTCAGGAAATCTGGACTGTCTTCCAAGATATCTTATAGAAGTTTTAAGAGGCTGTTAAGAGTTTCCAGGACAAATTGACCACCAGCTAGTTAAATCAATATCATGTTCACTGACTCAAGGGGATTCTAGTCAAAAAGAAAAACAAGGCAGCCTCTCCTATATCTCTTACAAGTAGAATAAAAAAGTTACAGGAAAATGCCACAGTGCATTTTTGCTCATTTTACATCCAGGTTGCCTGAGCTTTCTCTTGATCTTTCCCTCTACCACTTTGTAAAAAGGATGAACAACTGCTGGGAAAAGAGAATGAAAGAAACCATCCTCTCTTCTATCTGCTCTCTCTAAAACAGTGGTTCTTAGTGTGTTGGCAGAGACCTTCCCAGGGGAGTCTGTAAAGTCAAAATTATTCTCCTAATAACAGTAGGAGATTTGTCTTTTCACTTCGATTCTCCCACGAGTGTACCATGAAATTTTCCAAAAATTGCCTGATGTGACTCACAGTCGAGTAAACCTGGAGCCAGGAGAATCTAGCGCCGCCTGTGAAGTCACAGTTAAGACATCTGCAAAAGTTCAAAACAACACCAATAGTCCTACAAAAATGTGTGGCTTTCCACATGTTTTTTATAAAGAAATATTATTTATGTTGTTCTCTCATGGATTTATTCTTCTTTTTGAAAATGAACTTTGAGTGAATATTTTTTTAATTCTTTATCTTAATTTCAAATGTGACAAACATTGATAGATACCAATCTGTATAAACTTGTTTTCTTTTAATAATATTTAAGAGTGTGAAGAGATCCTGAACCAAAACTTTGAGAGCAGTTGCTTTAATTAGTTCCTCCTGCAGCTAACAGAAAAAGCTAAGAAGCAGAACCACCTCAAATTTAAAGAAAAGAGCTGGAGCACTTAAATGCTCAGCTAACTCAAACTGAGAGGATAACACACTTGGAAACTCTCTCCCAAGCTCCATAATAGTGTCGACTCAATGTGAGTAACAAATGAACTCTTTAATTCAAAATCATGTATGACATTAAATTATAATAATAAAGGAAAAGCTAAGGATAAATGGGAAAGGAAACAAACTGTACAGTAGGTCTTTAATGCGCTATGAGATGCTCACACTTCTGTCGTAAAATACGGTGTTTGCTTAATGCTCCGTGTGTTTAGTCTCCTAAGTATTTGGTTTGTTATATACTGTGGCCTCTGTGTATGTGACAGAGCTGACTGTTTGGAACCTGTCCTGTCACCCAAACCTGGATAAGAATGGTGAGTAGACAGAAGAGGTTCAAAGTAGAGATTCTGGAATCAATCTGGCTGGCTTGAGGCCCAGCTTTTTGTTACTTAATTTCTTCATTTATAAGATGAGATTGATAACAGCAACCACTCTTGCATGAGATTGACTTGAAGATAAAATATTTTGTATTTGACAATACTTGGTAAATGCTGAGCACAGTTCCAATCCTCAGTGTGTACGTGCCATCAACATGTTTTGCTGATCAATAAGTAAAACCAGAGCTGCCGAGATCAGGCACCAGGAAAAAGCAAACACCTTGGCTGTAAAATAACCATAATATTAGAAGTCGATCAGTCACAAGGTTGGAAAAGCAGACACCAGACTTCAGGGTTAGAAAGAGTCTATAGATAGAGCCCATATTGTTGTTAAAGCTCAAGGGTTGAAGAAGCTTTCAGTTTAGGGGCACAGGGTTGGTCTAAATAATCATGAAAAATGCTTCACAGAGCTTGAGTGTCTTTGGAAGGTGACTTTGCCACTACTGGCCAGCTTCCTCCAGCGCAGAGACACAGCCCTCTGAGCCATCTACGGCTCCAGCTATGAAGCCTACCACTACCAGCTGACAGCAGTACATTCAAATTGCACGTGTAATGTGTAGCCATTTTGTATTGCTGCATCATTCTCAAATGCTGTCCTAAGGCACTTAGAAAGTATATATTTGAAATATTTTAAGCTAGGTAAAAGACAAAGTTTTATTTTTCTGTTTTTTGGGGTTTTTGTTTTGTTTTGTTTTTGTTTTTTAATTGGGCCATTTGGAGACAGACTGGCAGGTGCAGAACGGGACAAGCTCCCCTTTGTGGAGAAGTTAACAATGTCTCTTGCTCTCATCCTCTGCTCAGAAGCAAGGAGCTAAGGGGACAAATTTGGAGGTGAAAAGAAAGCTCTTTTCTCTCATCTACTGTAATCAGGCATTTCCCCCGCCAAACAAATTATTGGTAGAGTAAAGAGAAATACATAAAAAATATACAAAAGAGAAAAAAGAAATATTTTTTTCAAATTTCTGATTAACGACTCCTTGTGATTAAGTGCATAGACGATACCAATGGAAAGAGGGCATCTTAATTTTTTCTTTAATTACAGTAACTTTTATTTTACACATTAAAATAATAAGAATTTTAAAAAATCATACAACATACCCCTCCCAGGAAAATTTAATTAAACTTGAAAAAAAGAACTTTTATGTAGTCTGGCATTTATATTCATTTTGTCCTAATCTCATTAAGCAACCCAAATGCTTTTGAAAGCACCCTTACTAAGTACTTAATAATAATTAAATTTCAATTAAGTGTCTTATTTATTTACTGATCTTATTCTAAAATAAGCACTTGCTAATATATGTTGAAGTTGTAATTCATAGGTTGGCACATGTGGCTGAATGATTTTTTTGGCTAAAACACTGAAGACTTAACCATTGTGTATTCAGAGGTAAATAGTGAATTTAACTTCGTCAAACAATTTAATTTCCTACAATTAAATATATCACAATAGCTAAATTTCAAGAGTTACAGTGGAAATTCTTTTGCATCTATGGATTGTCAGATAGCTGAGCTAAGAGGAATCATTCTCTGAATGCCAGTGCCCATTGTCTGTTCTACCCAGGAGCAAGTCGCCATCTTTACGCTTATTATATAAGATTTGCAGGAGTAAAGGTTTAGAGAAAGACGAACTTTTCTAGAACATGCACTTCACATAATAGGGGAACTCCAGTACATGTACAGTTAGTGATGACAATGTGTTCTCATCTAGAAGCAAAGTAGAGGAGCATAGACTTTCAAAAGGTCCAAACAAATTCTTCTCTGTGGTATCATATCAGGAAACCGCCCTGTTGCTGTGTGCTAGGAGAAGTGTTTCTTCCTTCTGTCTGCTTTAAGAACAATGGGAAAAAGTTAAATAGATGCTTTTGTTGGAAGTTTAGCTTGAATCAAACACTTGTAGTTGTTAGGTGATAGCTCTGCTTGTGAAGTGTTTTGTGTATTTAAATTTTTAGCCAGCCTCTGGAATAAAGCATGAGAGGGTTGTTGACATGCCCCTGATTCTTTCAAGTGAAGACTTCTACAGAAAGCTTAATAATGAATACATAGTACATTAGGAGAAAGTTTAAAAGTTTTTAAGGAGGCTTTAAAAAAAGGAGATATTTGGTGAGCTCACAGTAAGTCTTCTCCTTTCTCAATCAGCCCGTTTCGAAGAGTAATAGTCAAAAGCCGAGACAGCATAGAGCAGCCAATGATCACAGCATAGTGAGAACTGAAACACTGATCACAGGATGTGGTACATGGTGAGTTCTCAACAGCAACCCAAATAGCATCTTATTATTATCCTTTTAGAAAGTAAAATCTGAGCAGTTGATCTTCTTTCCCATTGCTCCTTATTCCTTGGTGTCCCTGTCATCTATCTTCTTACCTGAAGGGTATCAATTCATTTATTCCACATATTTATTGGTTGCCTCAACTATGACAGGCATGGTTGTGGGGACTGCCTGACAAAGCTGAACTTCACCTGAGCTGGAGTATTAGGATCCTCCTGGAATAAAAGTGTCGGTCAAGAAGTCACCCCCATTCAGTTGTGTTCCAGAAAACAGATTACTGCGAAGACCAGCCTTCCCCAAGTGGCTTAGATAAGACTCGATGATGACCCACTTTGTTTACCTAGGACAAGTCTGACAAGGTCAGACACGGACCTTCTACCCATTTTTTATCTCATAAATGATTGACTTAACTAATTGTCTCCACTGACCAGCTTGTATAGCATGCCCACTAACCAGAATTGACCAAACTTTAGTTTCTCTTATCTCCCCAGAGAGAAAACAAACTTTAGTGTACCCTTGAATTCCGGAATGTGGCATAAACTCTCTTCTCCTCAATGACAAGAATTGGATAACTATAGGAGACCTAAAGGAAAGTCTTTTTCTCTCTGACCTTTCAGATGCTTGCAGATGTGGTTGAAGTGTTCTTGCTATTGCATTAGATTTTTGCCTACCCGGCCACCCCGCACTATTGCCATAGTCTCCTTTTCCTTGCTAGAATAATCCTTTTAAGTAAATTTTTTCTTCACTGAATTCCCTTTTTTTTTTTTTTTTTTTATTTGACAGGCAACATAGAAGGAGGTAAAACAGGAAAATCCTTCCCCTCTTGGTGCTTACAGTCATGGGAAAGACAATGTGGGGAGAAAAAAAGAATTTTTATACTCATGATGACTTAGAATGTAACTCTAATATTGCAAGAAAAGGTGTTATTAGATCTGGACAGGTAATTGAAATTGTATGTGGAGTGGCCTGGAAAGGTCTTGTGGGGATGATTTTTGAGAAAAGACCAGGGAAGTGAGGAGCAGATACCTGAGGGGAAGAACATCACAGAACTTGAGTGGGGCGCATGCTCAGAGTCCATAAGGAACAGTCAAGGAGTTAATAAGTCCAGAGCAGGAAGCTTTCTAGGACTCCAACCTGACTCCTTCTGATAGAGGCATAGAGTCTTACAGTAAGGTAGAGCTCAGTCAGGGGGTCAGGGTATTTTTTGAGCCCCGTTAATGGTGGTTGGCAGAGAGGTGGTTTTACATTGAACCCTCTTAATTTCTGAAGAGAACATTTAATTAAATAGTAGACACCAGCAGTGAGACACAAGGAGTTATGTCTTTGTCTTCAGGCAAATAGTAATTCAAAACTAAGGTGTTTGTTTTGCAAGAGCCTGATTTTTATATATAAAATCAAATGTTATATTATGTGTGTGGGTGTATGTGTGTGCAGCTATATCTCTATATAGATAAAAATATCAGTAAATATATATGCATGTATATATACATGTATGTGTGTGATAAATGTTGTATAATGACATGTCAAGGTGCTTCTGAAAAAAAAATCTACATATAAAGACCCTACTAGCTTGGGGACTTTCAGGGAAGAAATGAGAGAACACAGACAGCAGAGTGCCTCCCTGAACCTTGTCCCTCTGTCTCTTGCCTGGGTTTGAGTGAGGTTGATGACAAACTGCATAGTTTTGGGCATCTGAGGTCAGAGAGAGCATCTCTTCTTGCGGGCACCCAGAGAGATCACAAAGTTCACGGAAGGGACCCCTCCCCTGTTTCCTTCAATCACATAGGGTGAGGGAGTCCAGAGTGTAACAGAGAGGGCTGAACATTCTCCCCACAACTGTGCTCCCCGCAAAACTCCCGCGTCCGGAGTAGTGAGCAAGTTCTCACCAGCCACTATGAGTTGGCAGGAGTGACTAAGAGTGGACCACCATCCTGGAGGGGACTCGCTGTGAAGGTGAGGTGAGCAAGTTCTCACCAGCCACTATGAGTTGGCAGGAGTGACTAAGAGTTGGACCACCATGCTGGAGGGGACTCGCTGTGAAGGTAAGGTGACGCAGACCTTCATGGGAGGAAAACACTATGCCTGACTGTGCACTGAGACTCACAAGGAAACCAGCATGGACAAAGGCCAATGACCAGGCACCAGAAACCTTTCTCCCAGTGATGGCGGGACAAGGCAGGAGCTAGAACTCAGGCGTCATCCAGGAAGAAGAGAGGCCAAAGAATCCAAATCCTGATTTCACTGACACTTGCCAGAAACAACTGAGATGAAACCCATTTACCCTGAATGGATTAGACAAGAATTTCTACTATCGGGTGAAATATCATCTTAAATAGATTATGGTTTTACTCTCGAAGCATGTGGTCTGAAATATCCAACTAGCCTCATTATTTTAATGGATTCATTCTCTTATTATTATTTCTAAGTAATGAATCCATCTCCATAGTGTCGCTCTGCTTCTGTATTTTGTTTTTCATAGTAGATGGCAGAGCACCTCTGGTACCCAATTCAGTGAACAGCCTCTTGTTGGGCATTAGTTTTCTTGTGTCTTCTGGGTGAAAATTCCCTTTGGGTTTTCTTTCACATTTGCCAGAGGGTGCATGTACCTCTAGTTAAAGAGAATAGAAAATTTAATAATCTAGACACCTCCAGGAAGAGCGCTAGCATTGATTCTATGTAAATGGTGCTTCCTGGGGCTGTGCGATGTGAGTTGGGTGATTTCTTCTGCTCCACATTTATATATGCTGTTTATTTTTAAATTTTAAATCCTTTTTATTTTTTAAATGTACACACAAGGCAATTAACATTTTTAGATGTACAATCTATGATTTTCAACATGTGCAAATTCTTTAAAATTTTATTGAAGTAACATTTGTTTATAATATTATGTAGGTTTCAAGTGTGCAGCATTATCATTCAGCACCTATATGGAATCTCATAATTCCCTCCAAAAGTTGATTCTCCCAACACTCATACCCTGCTAACATTTGCCCACCCCTCATCTTCCCTCTCTGGTGACCACCATTTTTTCTCATAATTAAGAATCTTTTTATTTATATTTTTTCTTCACTTGTTTCCTTTTTTTTTTTTTTTTTTTTTTTTTTTTTTTTTTTTTTTTTTTTTTTTTTTTTTTTTTTTTTTTTTTTTTTGACATTGTGGTTGTACAGCTTTCTATTTTGACATCTGTATATACTCCATTACTCTCATTATCAAAAATCTAGTTTCCATCTATACCATATAATTGCCCCCATTTAGCCAGAAGTTTACTTGCTTCTCCTCTCCTTCCCCTTTGATCATACCATTATGTTGCCATTCTAAATGCTTGTTATTTGTTTAATTGCTTAGTTTCTTTATCTCCCACATATGAGTGAAATCAGAGTATTATTTTTCTCTGAGCCTTTCATTTCTGTGGGCATATATTATACTCTATGTAAACACTATTTTAATCCTTGACTAGTAATTTAATATGCATACTGTAATTTACATAAAATAAAATTTTTAGATAATAAGTTTGTTTATAAGATTTTGCTATTAAAAATATAATGGATAAGCATTCTCAAGTATAGTCATTTCTTCGCATTTGGAGTTGTTGCTTTAGGATGAATTCTCAGAAATAAATCAAAGTGTATTGGTATGCTCAAGACCCTTAATACTCAGACAAAAATTGTTTACTAGGAATGTTTTTCGGATTTGCTCTCCCATTAACTGTGAAAGAGGTTTTCCCCAACAGCTTTGTCAGCTTTGAGAAATCTCATTTATCAAATGGCAAATTGACAGATTAAGATAGTGAATGAGCTGGAGAGAGTAAAATTTTGTACATTTGTCATTGTCTTTTGAAATAACATTACTGTACATAAGGACATTTGAACTGATGTCAATTACAAAAGATTTTCATAGGAAAAAATGAAGAGAATGTGCAAAAATTAACTTTTAAAAATATTTATTACAATGTTGTAAAATAATGAAAAATGGAAACAGCCTAGACATTACTGAATAAATTTCAAATACCTGAATAATAAATCATTTAAATACTAAACATGTAGAAAAATATTAACATGGGATACTAATGAGATGCAGTTAAATAAAAAATCCAACTAGCATATCAGTAAAATTTAAAAATAATTTAATTATACATCGATTTTTTTTTTTTAAAGGACACTATGGAAAGAGATACCAAAATGTTAGCAATGATTCTTGGGGTGTTTTTTTTTTTTCTCTTTATGCTTTGTTTTATAATATATCATCTTTCAAAACACATATTTTAGAGGAAAGACAGATCTTTATTTCCACATCTATAAAACCATAAGCATTGGTCCAGAAACTTGGTAAAGCCCATTATAATTAATATTAACCTTTTAAAAAATGCTTTTCTTCATTAGCAATCAAAGTCGTTTAGTACAATCAGCTTTTTAAAAATTTTTTTTATACAAATGAATTTTCTTCCTCAGCTAAAGTGTCAAATTGTTTGTATCCGGCACTTAACTACACTATGAGCAAATGCAGTGCTTTGTATTTCCTAGAATTAATTTCATTAAAAATCACAAATAAAACCTGATAGTGTTTCCATATGTGAATATTTCCACATATTTACCATTGATTACACACATGAAAAGTGATTTTTAACAATCAAAAAGTTTCAGAATGATTTTAAATACTTAAGACTTCATTACTATCAGTAGTCCATCCGAACAGCGAGTCTGCCAGTTCTCTCCCAATGTGTCCCCTCCTAATCAAATCATTGTACCCCTTTGCTGCTTACATGTGGTCTGCTAACCAAGACCTCTCCAGTGAACTATGAAAAGGCAACATCTCCACCCTATCCGAGACTTACTGAGCAAGAACCCACATGTTAAGTAACTTCTGGTATGATTCTCCAGCTATTTATTGTTTAAGAAGTACTGGGCCAGGAGTGATGGAAATCACCTCAATTTTCTCCTACTTTTGTTGTCGTTTCATTTGTTGACCCGTATGTAAACCAGGCTGAAGGTTAAAACAACTATTAAAGTTCTTTTCTCCCCAGCTTGAAACGAGTATGTTTTTTCCTATGACTGACTGGGGGGAGAATGCCACGTCATGATTCAAGCCAAACAAATCAAGATAAAGTTGAAGTTTTCCTGGAAAACTCCAAGGTGGAAAAAAAAATCACAGACAGTTGCTTAAGTATACTTGTCAACTCTAGATATATTGTTCAAGTGATAGATTCCTTCTTATTATCCACAGACCATATCAAACAAAAACAGATTCCTTTACATAAGCAATTACCTAATGATAATTTATGAATGGCCTTTTATGCTGCCAAGATTTCTTTGGGGTGCAGGGGGCTTTTTTCAAAATAACTCTTTAAAATATGAATATTGGAACTAGAAAAATTTAGAAAACTGACATGACACTTTGGACCCCTTATACTAAACGCATCTGGTGGAAAATGATATCCCTGGTTTAAAAGAGCAGATGGAAGTTTTTCTCCCAGAATTTGCCATTAATAAAATAATCTCTTCAATCCTTGCAAGAATTTCACTGTGTACACCTCAAAACAGGCTAAGAGGGGTGGGGGGTATTATTTATTTTCCTGTGAGTCTTGTGGAAATAATCATTCTTTAAGTTTAATCTTTGAGGAGTAAATAGGTCAAGTCTCTAAAAGAAACTTTTCCATTTCATTGTGATATCTTTTCTGAGAGGGACTCCTGTGAGCATTCTGAGAAGCTAGATTTTTAGGTAGCTAATCTAGCAATTTGGGGCAGATTTAGAAGACCATAAATTATTTGACATTCCTCCTTTTAAGAGTTGAGGTTGAATGCCTTCTCTTTGAAACTGGGATGGTTTTGTAAGCAATAGAATGCTGGTAAAGTGATACTATTTAACATCCAGGGCTAGGTCAGAAGAAACCTTTCAACTCCATTTTTGGAACACAGGCTGTATAGGTGTCTCCAATTGGGAGCCTGTCTGGGAAGCCAGCAGCTAAGTTGGGAGAAGCCTAGGTCACACACAGGCCGTGTGTGATCTCTCTGGTTGTCAACCCCAGATCAGAGTTCTGTGAGTAAGTCATTTTGACGACTATTGTAGTTGTCAAGTCTTCAGATGATTGGACTCCTAGTCAACATCTGACCACACCAGCCTTGGAGACTGTCAGAGAGAATCCCCAGCTGAGCTCTTTCTGAATTCCTAACCATTAAATTGTAAGCAAAATGAAATGGTTGCTACATATTGTTTTCCAACAATAAAGAAAACACTAACACATGCCCACAATCCTTGTGCATTGAGATTTTGTTTTTCTTTCATTGCCCTCTGTCTTCCATAACATTGTTCTTCAGTACAAATATTAGCCATAGCTTTGTCTGGTTGTAAACATCTTGATGATTTCAGATGGTTAGAACATCACTGGTTCATTTTCATTTTGTTTTCAAAGCTTATTAACCCTACTGGGTTGTACAACAGCAAAAATGAATTTAGAGAGCACTGTGGCTATTGGTAGGGTCGGGTTAGTAAATGAAGGCAACAGCTTTGATGGGAGCTTGAACCCATGAAAAATCTAGGCACAGGCTAAGAAGAAAATTATCAAGAAGTGAGCAGAAACAGATGAATTAGAGAATAAAAACCTTGTCAACTAATTTTTGCAGAAAGCTTTTCCAATTAGGAAATTGTTCCACAATTTGTTGTATAGCAAAGTATTTTCCCATGAGCCTTAACATTTTATTTTTGCACAAAGGGGCCAGCTGTTTTCAGCTATTGAATTGTGTTGATTTCCAATGAATAGATAAAGGAATTTCTCATTTGAAATTAAAGATTGCTACTCAAGTGGCATGTTTGTTTCAGGCTAACAGCTTGGAATTCGTGACTGAAAATGATACCTGAGTAAAATGTCAGAAGTAAAGCCTTCAATCTTTTTACGGAATTTTTAGCTAGAGCTCATATTTGTTTTGTTATTCTGGCAAACTGGTTTTATAGGTCTACTCCACCATCTAAATATAAGATATTCTAGAGGCTTACAATCTAAAATTGTTTCCTTTTTTGGTTTCTGCTATATGCTTTGTGTGTGTTTTGCAGCATTCTGAAAGGGCAGAGGAGACCTGCATTTGGGGACCAAGTATCTGTCTTTTTCAGACTAAAAGGAGGTTTTGAGGCTGTTGGTGAGAGAACCCAGAAGTAGCTGACTTCTCCTGTGTGGTCTGAAGCCCTCTTTCCTCCGTGAGTGTTCTATGAGATTTTTAGTCCATGGAACAATGGCAAATGGGAAATCAAGTCATCACTTCACTCTTACCTGGATTACTGCCTGATCCTATAATGTAAGAATCCTCCATGAAGTTGGACTACACGACTCAGGTGTATGGCCCAAGCATTTCCCTCTTTTCCATCTAGGTCACTATGTCTCCATATAGTCCTAAAGTAATGTAAGCTCCCCAGTGTCCAAGTGAAAAAGAGAAAAGAAAAAACATAGTGACCAGGGCCGTAGGTTTACTTACCAACCCTACTGCATAGGTTGAATGCAAGCAAAAATGTAGAGAGAAGCAAAATGAGACCAAAATTCTGATTCATGGACAAAAAGGACAAGAAATTCTCTTCCGATTCAAAACACTTTATGTGTTTTGAATAAATAGCAGCTGGAAACCAAAGACCAAGAGCCTCTACTATCGATTCACTCATTATATCCAGGCCTACTGTGAAAAGGGCACAACTTAGCAACTCTAGTTATAGAATCACCTGTACCTTCTGCAAGGTTGCAGCAGATAGAGTAACAAGAAGATAATGGAAAAGAAGATTTCTGAGCCTTACCTATATTAGGGCAATTTTTCTCAACACTTTTGACCCAAGAACCTAATCCTAATGATATATGACATTCCACTGCCCCATGATTTGCCTGTGTTTTAATTTGTTGAATTCCTTCAGTTTCTCCTGACTCAAATCCAGTTGTGCTTTCAACATGCCTATCCTTCAGTATTCATTTTGTCAAGGTCCCCAGTAAATGCCAGATTGCCAAACCATGGTCCAAAAGAAGACCCGTGCCAGTGTGTTGCAGCTTCAGTGAAGCAATAGTGATTTATAGTGTCTGGGCATAGGAGGGACCTGAGGCAACTGCAATCTGGTTCTCCTTAGTTCCTGTGAGGAACAGAACAGATCCAGAGAGCAATTTTGTGGGAACTTGGTGGGGCAGGGAGTAGAAGGTAAAGGAAGATGTGGAAAATAACTCAGAATTAAGAGTCAGTATGATTCGGAGGGAAGCTAATAGAAGGCGATGAGTGGACAGGCCAGAGTCTCAAGAGGCTCAAGGGTGGTGGGAGGGAAGTGCAGACAGTAGGGGAAGATGGTCTTCTTCCCTTTATTTCATGTCTCCATGAGCAGAGCCACCACTAAATAACCTTCCTGGCCCCTTTCTGTCTCTTCACATCTCCTTAAGACGTGAGGAAGAACTGATATGACTCTGAATAGGGGAGAGAGAACAGTATAGTAAATTCCCTTGCTCACTCTTGATAGCTTTCTACCTGCAGAGCAGCCTCATGCTTTGCTTGGGGTAAATGGTCTCTGCAAAGGGAGCTTATTTTGTCCAGTTATGCCAGTGACTAAAGGTGTCTGTCTAATTAAGTAAAGACATATGAGCCAAACTTATGGGCTCGATGACCTAAGTTATGTTCTCCTATATTCTTTTTGTCACTGATTTCAATTTCCCTAAGTTCTCTATTTTTCTCACAACTGGATCTCAATTAGACAGGAAAAGAGTTACTAATTTGCTAGCTGTCTCAGAACTCAAAAGAGAGTTTAGCTGGAACTCTCAATGTCTTTTGCTCTACATGGACAAGGAATGAAGGGGAATATGAGATCAAGGCAAGTTTTTTTCATTTTTTTTTTTAAATGGGAGCTATTACAGTGTATTTATAGGTAAAAGGATTATCCAAAAGTAAGGGACAAATAATAGAAGTTAGAAGGGACAAATGATAAGTGCAGGAACAAAGTCCTTCAGTAGCTGAAAGGAGTGTCTGGAATCCAGTGCAGAAGTGGAGTGATTACTCTTAGATGAGAGTGGTAGCTGATTGCCTAGGGTCACATGAAGGGAAAGTATGGGTTCAGACATGGTGAATGGTGTGGAAGGACAAGAAGTCCTCTTCTGAATGCTTCCTTTTACTCAGGGAAATGAAAAAGCAAGTTCACCTCCTATTAAAATATGAACTGAACCCATAAATATTTGAATAGAGGTTTGTTGATAACAATCCAACAATATTTCAGCCTCCATCATTGTTCATGTGATTTTTTCAGCTTTTAACTAAAACTGACATCCCTTACTTCTGTCTGGATTCTGGTATTTCTGGTTTTATTTTTAATTCTCTTTTGCTATGGTCATCCTTCTTTGAAATAACTTTAAATTCATTTCAGATGTAAAATGGGTAAATAAACATGTAGAATGGGTAAGTAGGTAAATAAATGCTTGTTAATTGTAAAATTAAGATATTTTTCACTCTAAGAATATGCGTGCTAAATATAAAACAAGGAATAAATTCTGCATCCTATTATACTTCCCTGAGTGGAATTTTGGGAGCGACATAATCCTATTTGCAGATCATTGTTAGCAACATAGGGTCAAAGACAAATTTAGTCACCTTTTCATTATCCTGACATTGGATGCTGAACTTGCCCAGAGTCTGCTTATGGTATTACAAAATTTCTCAATAAAATACTTTGGAATATAAGCTTCTTACTCCTTATTTTGATAGACATATGAGATATAAAAAAATCTTGTCCTTGACTTGTAATATAAAAAACAGGGGAAAGAATTTTGAAAGAAGTCAAAGATGTCTGTAAAGTTGAAGCTGTTAAACCTTCTGTGTTTCCACATTGTAATGTGAACTTAGATGCTAATATGAAATTTAATGAAGAATAGGTTAATAAAAGTGACAAAAGTAAACATTAAGTAATTCTTAGTTGCAAAGTCAGCAGTGTTAGGAAAACACAAACAATGAAAACACAAGCAAAACATGGGAGAGTAGAGTATAATATCTTATCAGGAACACCAGTCATCCAATGTCTACATGATCAGTATAATCATGCGTCAGAAAAGAATATGTACTGAAGGGGAAAAGTTAAAGGTAAAGGTATTGCCCTATAGAGAGTTGAACTAGATATAAGTTGAAGAGACTCCAAGAAATATGACTTAAAGCAGTGTGCTGTAATTACTAACTATAGGAAATTGCAGTAGTTTTGAAAAACAATACAAGGATTTATTCAAGACACCATCTTCCTACCAGTGAATCACAGGTAATGTTTTAAACGATGAGCCCAAAATATAGGTGACAGATATATATGAAACTTCTGAAAAAGTTCCCATTTGCAGTTATTTTAAATTCAGATGCCAGCCTAGCTGTTTTTTATATGATGACCAATAAAAAAGTGAAAATCAATGCAATAAGTCAAGTAATGGAATTATAAAGTTATTCAATTGTATAAATCTGTTTTGACTCCTTGATATTCATCATATAAATAATAATCTCTAGATATTACATTTTATGCTGTCTATGTGTATCCAACTCAGACTTCCTTGATATTTGATGAAGTATCGACATGTTAAGTGCTACATACGGGCAGGTAGTTGATAACTCACACTCTGTAGGATCAAAAGAATACATTTTCTTCCACAGTTAGGCAGACAAAATAATTTCCCTACCTTCAATTACACACAGACTCACTTCTGGTTATAGGTTAAGTTGCCCATTTGATTTTATCAACTGTTGTTTAAACTATTCTTTTTGTGTGTTTTTTTTATTTTCTAATACTTACTCTAATGCTATTTTTAATACATCTATGATTTAATCCTCATTTTGTTGTGTCAACAAAGGAATATCTTTACCAGAAACAGGGAAGGACTGCTTTCAGTGATAGCGTCATTCACTTATGTTGACATGTTAGTAAGCTTGTCACATTTTAGCTTTTCTTTTTCAGAATTGACAACACAACCTTATTTTAGATGTACAGGATCACTTCATCAAACAATATCATATCAGGTCTACCGTAAAATTTCTAATGGTTCTCCACCATTGTCCATTGCACCCCGATATTTGGTAGTATCTTGATTTTTAGCAAAATGTGCTGTAACTTACTTCAAACACATCTCCTGAATTCCAATCACAAATTAAGTGGTGGCATCATTTCCATGAACGTTTGCTGTACATCCAACCACAAAATGTTTGCCTGTTGTTCTAGGAGGTTGAGGGATAAGGTGGGAGAAAGCCAAGTGTCTAAGAAAATGGAATGCAGCTAATTCAGTTCCTCTGTACTTTTGGTTGTTAGGACTTTTTAAAAAAATTGGGAGCAAGGTACAAGAGGATTCAAGGAAAGATTTCAGAAAACATGGGTGTTACCAGATAGATTAGATTTTAGTTCTAGCCATGCCATTCATTAGGGTGAAGTGCTTGTATGTTCAGACTTCTGTTTACTCCTGCATCAGAATGCTCCCCCATCAACCATGCCCCCACTCCTAATTTTGTTGAACTATTTGCACACTATGTCCTTTAGGTATGGCTGGGTCTCTTCTTTGCCGCCCAGAGCAATCAGACTTGGTCTAATAGAGCTAATGGCTATGATGTGTTTCTTCTGGAAATTGTTTTAGAAATGGACATGTTACCCTTTTTTTTGATCAATAAGCCATAAAGAAAGTCAGACTGGAAGATTTATGAGGACATCTTCCTTGCTCTTGCCACGATAGAGGCATGTGACTTTCAGAACTGTGGCAACCGAGTGTGGCCAGGAAGGGTCAGGCTAGAACACAGTTCACCTGACAAGGATGGCAAAAGGAAATTGTGCCAATTTTGTGGCCCCTGGAATTAGTGCAGTAACAGAACTTAAAACTTTCATTGGAAAATAATACATGCTTCACATTGTATCAGTCAGATTAGGTTTCCTGTGGAACTTGATACCAAAACTTCTTAATAAATACATGAAGTCTATAAAATGGGAATTTGAATACTGCTATCAGAGGTTTTTGAGAAAAGAAGTAAGGCACACAAACATGTCAGAACTTCAGGCAGAGCTTGTCATATTGTGTGTGCAAATGTCACCATTGTTAAAGTGAAAGCACATTATTTTTGCAATTGCTGCTGCTGCTGCTGTTCTTATCTCCTAATGTTTCAAAATAAGAATATTCAAAGTAGATCTGTTAAGTGGCTGCCCAAGGTCACACAGTGAGCAAGGAACAAAATGGAGCCATTCGCATACGTAGACTCCGACAAGACAATATGTTTTCTCCTCATTGTGAGGGTGCCCGTGCTAGAAAATTTTCTCTTTGGAATTCCTATCACCTTTATGGGTCCTAAATGTTTTAAGTTTCTTTTCAACTTTCTCAAATAATGGAGTGCCAGAGAACACTTTGATTTCATTGCTTCTCACTTATAATGTATTTTACCTTTTTAGTATTTACATTTATCTTGATGTTGTCTCCTGAGGAAGTAGCAAAACAAACAAAACCTAAAATACTCTGTTATAAGAACTGAAAAATTAAAAGTAAAAAAGAGTAAGACTATATATTCAGCTTTTTTATTTTACTCGGTCTGAGGGGTTTTGTTGTGTTTTATTACAATGAGAAGATAACCATAAAATGTGAAGCTATCTCCCAAAGTTAGAACTTGGAACACAAGATGGGGTAGGTCTAGACTATTAGAGAAGAAATATATTCCCACCCAATTTCCTACCTACTGCACAAACTGAAACAGCAGTTAATTTTTCTCTTGTTCCTAGTGATGTCAGAGATGTCTAGAAAAATATATTTCATCTGAGTTTTTGTTTATAATAGATTGAGCCATTTTGATTTTCATATTTTGTCCTGACCTTATGGTTTCAAGACAAGACTGGTCATTAAATCTCACAGCATTTCCTAGTGAATTTGTCCACTGCAAAGAAATGAATCTTTCTTTGTCAGCTTAACTATGTGTGATTGTGCAGTGGAAATCATGAAATGTGGCATTATCCTTTTGTAGAGTCATCTCCCAAAGAAGTAACGTTCTCCCATTACAATTTAAAAAATTATTTCACAGACTTAGAGCACTGGAATTGCCTGAAAATTAGACAAGCTGGAAAAATACGGTCTCTCTAAAATTATCAAGAGTTTATTTAGTGAAATACATGAATCTGACCTCATCTTAGTTCCCTGTCATTTCAGGTTCGGGGTGGTAGAGCCAACACAGAAATCGACCAACCAGTGCCCTATGCCACGTAAACTATGGGAAGAACAAAATCCTGCAGAAAGATCACATCCAGGGAGGGAGAGATATTTGAAAAACGGAAGTGAAATGAGCAAAACATGGTCATTGATTAAAGTAGGGCTCATTGAAAAAGAGGAAGCAAGTAATATCACAAAGTTTCTATCCTGGGGACTGCCATGGCCACTGATGAGATAATGGCTAAGAGAGGAGAGATGAAAGTGGCAGGCAGCATTGATAAGTTGAATTTGGGGAACACTGAGTTTTTATTGTTATTTTTGTTTTATATCTATGAGGCATTTAAGAAGAAACATGAGAATCCATGAGGATAAACTTGTGTCCCTTTGTAGTTGTCAGGAAGGTGCTTATTGTAGGTGGCAAGAAAAACAACCCAGCACACCCTGGTGGCCTAGTGGATAAGGCCATTGGACATAGTCTACATGCATCCCAAGGACCCAGGTTCAAGACCTGGGGCCACAGGGGGAACAACCAAATGAACAAGAAAATAAAATAAATAAAAAGTTTCTTCCTCTTCTCTGTTGCTGCCTGCCTACCTGCTCACCTTCATTCCTGCCTGCAACTTTCTTTAAAAAAAGAAAATCACAATTTTCCCAGAAGGAGTTGTGCAACTATGGTAGAGCAATAGTGGCTTCCAAAACTGTCCATGACATAATCTGCAGAATCTGTGAATCTGTTATCTTACATGGCAAAAGAGACTTTGCAGACAGTGATTAAGCAAAGGATCTTAAGGGGGAGATGTTGTCCTGGGTTATCTAGGTGAGCCCAGTGTGATTACAAAAGTCTTTGTAAAAGGAGGTGGGAAGGTTAGAGTCAGGGAAAGAGACGTGATGACAAAGGTGAGAAAAAGGAAGAGATTAGAAAATGCTACCTTGCTAACTTTAACAATTAAGTAAAGAGGAAACCAAACAAGGAAACAGGAAGTCGGTAGAAGCTGAACAAAGCAAGGAAATCAATTCTCCCCTCAGATCCTGCAGAAAGAATCAGCTCTGCAACAGTTTGACTGGAACCCAGAGGGATTATTTTGGACTTCTGACCTCCAGAGCTCTAAAGAAAAGGCATCTGTGTTGGTTTAAGCCACTATGTTTGTTCTTGGAATGTTTTACAACAGCCATAGGAGACTAATACAGTGACCTTACATGCGTCACTTGACCTCTACAGCTGCCAGTTAATTCTGTGCTTCTAAAAATAAGTACTGATAACTATTTCATAAAATAGGTAGCCTTTAAAAATCAATAGACTAATAAAATAGAACAAAATAAATACATGTTAGTAAATACAGTGTGATGGGTGAGCAAAAGTAAACATAACATCAAAGTAGAGCTTTATAAAGGAAACATGGGCCACAAAAGGTAAAGGAGTCAATTATCTCAAGGATAGGGGGAGGTTTCACCAAGGTGGTAAATCTTAACTGAGCCCAAGGGTACCTGTAAAATTTTTTAGAAAACCTCTAAGGTAAAGCACACACACACACACACACACACACACACACACACACACACACACACACACACACACACACACACACATATATGTATATATATCCTCAATAAAGCATAACTCTGAGATCAGAGAAGTCTTTTTAAATGGTGTGACTAATTGCAAGATTTTGGGAAATAGGCAGCTATTGTGGATTAAAATAATTGATTTCCTCAATTACACTCTCTGAAAACCTCTGATAAGCATGACTCGCCCTTCTCTCCCCCAGATGATCCCTTCAGAGGGCGACATTTGATAGATCGTGTCATACTTAACAAAATCTCAAATTAGAATGAATTCTATTTCTAAATTTAACTGCTTGTTTTTCTCTATTAATGTATTAATTTCCTTTAAAACAAGGGGTGGCTCATAACAATGGCGATTTATTGTGTCAGAGTTCTAGGGAGCAGAAGTATGAAATCAAGGTGTTGGCAGGGCTGTGTTCCTTCTGAAAGAGAATCCTTCTCGGTTCTGCCAGACTCTGGTGTTTTTTGACAATCTTTGGCATTCCTTGATTTAAAAACACCTCATGTCTAGTCACAAGGCTAATTTGACCCTATGTGTCTTCCTATTGTCATCCTTCTGTCTAAATTTTTCCTTGTGGTAAAAATACCAAACATACTGGATTAAAGCCCACCCTGATGACTTCTTTTAACCTGATGACTTCTATAAAGTTCTTGTCCCTAGTAAGGTCACATTTGGAGGAACTAAAGATTAGAATACCAACATATTTTAGGGAAGAGACATAATTCTAGTCCTTGAATTGTCACCTGTTAACAACCGCTATTTATGTATACTTATAAATGGATTAAAAAGAGCTGGGATATTAAGAAATTACTTTGATTTTTCCTATGCAAAGGAAAACACAGTAGAAATTTGTCATGAGATAAAAGCAAGAAGATGAAAAAATTTAGAAAAAATGCAAATGTGATGAAACAATTTTACTCTTTCAAAATCCATATTAATAAATCTGTGTTTTAATTTCAAACTCATAAAATAGTTTGTGATATTGCTCAAGAATTTCATCAATACAAATAATTTCATAAGGTAACCTGAATCTGAAAAGAAGCTAAAGAATGAATAATAATGGATACAGAGTTGTTTTCAGATGGTGTTAAAGAAGCAACAGGCCCAAAATGGAGTCATTCATGCCAAACCACACCAACATTGACTATCTAGCCTAATTGCAGGAGCTTCAGTCTCTCCCCAAAGTGGAATTTTAAACCAGTAGATTTGTATTTTCCTGGTCAGCACTAATGAGGCCTTCTGTACACTAAAACTCTTCCCTTCCTCTAAGAGAAAGTGACATTGTCTAAAATAATCTTTCTTTTCTTTGATAATAAATAACCTGTCCCACTCAACAACTAGTAGTCCCTTTCTACTTGCTAGACAGGATGTTGCCCAGTTCTTGAATCATGGCAGAGAGTCAATGATATCTCCAAATGTATTTGGATGCATTTTTTTCCAACCTAAAGATATAAAATTTTTGATTGTGAAGTTGGGAGATTAGATCAAAAACAATGAGAACACCAGTAACACTGGACTATACTGTTACTTTTCCTCCCTGAGGTTTTCCTATGTGAAAGGGGAAGAAGTGATCAAGAATTCAGAAGAGCAAGCAGGAAGCCAGACTTTTGGGGAATGGAGTTTTTGAGCATGTATTTGGAAATGTATTTGAAAGAATTGACAATATGCTGCCCTATGTTTTGAATTGCCAGTCCTGGCGGCTGCAATGAACTCCAGGGGGACTTTCATGCAGGTCTGTTTCTCCAGGGCATAGTCATGAAAGAAAAGGCAACTCTAAGTCCATCAAAAAGAACAAGTTCTGGGCATGATGATTACATGTGCTTTGAACAGAAGGCAAAACAAGATAAAAATATTTGCTATCATTTATACCTCAAACCTAGTTAGTATTAAAATGCAATATTCAATAAAATTAATTATACTATCTATTAAAAATCATTGAGAATTCATGACAAAGCACATGACTCTTCATTTTGTTACTCCAATCTACTTTTGATAGCATACGTGTTCATGATTCAATATGTATGCCTTCACTTTGTTTTAAAATAACAAAAGAAAAGGTGAGAAGATGGAAATAATTTGAAGACTATCAAACCATTTAAGGTCATCACTACACTCCTTTTTTCTTCTATTCATAGTAGACCCTAATTATCAATGATGTAACACAGGGTTTCTTGAATACTTATTAACTTCACATGGAAGCTGGTTTTCCTTGATTTGTGGCCATATAACTCCAATATCTGCCTCCATCTTCACTTTCTCTTCTCTTTTTTCCACGCCAATTGCCTTTCTGCCTCCCCCTTCTAAGAACACATGTCATTTAGGGACCTTTTGGATCACTTAAGATAAACTCATCTCAAAAACCTTTAATTACATCTACAAACACCCTTTTTCTAAGTACATTGACTTTATTGGAATGAAAGATTAAGATACAATGTCTTTGGGGGAACTAATTGTGGCTAATACAAATGCAGAACTTACAAAATTGAAATATGACACAATCATAGTAAACTTGTAAGAAAATGAATGACTGGTGTTAAATAAGGTCAAATCTAGAGTCATCTGGATTTGGGCTCATATCTCAGATCTGCTTCTACTGTAACCTGTGTGACTTTGGGCAGGTAATTGAATACTCCTGTACCTTGTTGCCCTCAACTGAAAAATTGGACCAATATTACCACTTCCATAAGGTGAGGGGAAATAAATGAGCTAACGAACTTTAAACATGTAGCATGTGATTTGCATGTAGCAAGTGTTCAATATTTTCTGTTGATAAAATGAGTAAGAGTAGTAGTAGCAGGGCATAACACTGAGATTACCAATATTATCACCAATTATGTATTTTTTTAATTAAATTACTTCCTCTTGAATTATGGATAAAGGTAGACACCAGTTGAGCACGTCACTCTCAGAAAAAGACATTCAGATAACCTTTATAAAATAATAGAATCTCATTCACGAAGATCCGGAGGTGCCATGGAGTGAAATACCGAATACAAACAGATGGGGATTTCAGTCTGCATCGTCTGCCTCAATAGCAATACAAATACAGAATTGATTTCCAAGAAAAGCACAAAAGCAAACAGCAGACATGCTTTTAAATGGACAGACATTAATTGCTTAAAGGATGACCAAAGGAGAAACCATAATTTTAGATTAAAATAAAGTAAAATGGGTAGGATTGTTAGTCCAAACAGCCCTTGGTGGTGCCTACAGATATTATGCTTTTGTTTTTGCCTTTTAATTATGAAAATATGATCACAGAAGAGAAAAATCCTGTAGAATTCATATGCGTCTTTCAGGCAGCAGCTTGCAAAGCCACTTGAAAAGGAAAATGTTCTTTGCTGCAGGCAGGTTCTGGTGGTGCTTTCGTTTTGGTGAAAATTATTTTCTGCCCATTCCTTTGTTTTTATTTAAAGAGCTAAAATTTTTGAGAAAGACAGTAGTTCAAATCTATGTCACATCAGCTGTAAATTTGATTCGGGCACAGAGAGAGTAGGTGAAGTTTAAGTGAATATAAAGGAAATCAATTTCAGCGGAAGAATTCTCCAGAACCACAGAAAGGGGATTAAGAAGGGCTGAATCAGGTAAATATCTCTCCTTGTCATGGTGAAGACAAAATGGTTGCATTCAAAGTGAAGCTCAGTTATTTCCCCTGGAATTACATGCAAACAGCAATGCTTAACTGGAGAACAGGATCTGCACGTGAGGCTTTATTTTCCCTTGCTGATACAGAAAGTAATGAAAGAAATAAATATTTCAACAACTCAATTCCCTTTCCAGTCTTTAACAATCCTTATCAATTATTTTTGTTTTTTGAGTTTATCAGTGGCACTTCTCTGAAACCAGATTTTAATGGGCTCCTTCTTATAGCTTCTCTGTAACTGAAGTATTAAAAAACATCATTTTGTAACCATTAATATGCCTTTTGATAATAGTCAACATTATTCTTCATCATAACAGGGGAGGCCAGGTCATGCAAAATCTCACAATAACTTCCTGTGTTAGAAGACTCTCATTCAGTTGGCCTGTCCTAGACTCAGGAATCTGGATTTCTCTCCAGTAGCTTCATTTAGATGATGGTTCTTGGTCATTTAAACTAATCAATGTGCAGATTAGTATATGAACCTTCTATCTGGAAGAATGACATGTGCTACTCTTTAGGGAGACACTATAATGTTGTGTCTTGTGATTTCTAGCACTCTGGATATGGTAATAATTATACCTTGTTTGTGTGTGTTTTATAACACATGTAGTAATGTCTGTTTACTTTCAGACACATTTGGAGAAATCTTGATTTAGATTATTAATGAAAATGAGAAAGCACAAAGTAAACCATTTAATAATTCAAAAATGTTAAAATTATTTGAGAATTGATTATAATTCATGCAACATAGATTATTAATCTCTTAGATTATGAGAACTGAATCTGGTTTCTCAGAGGGAAAGTAGGGATTGGGTGGCCAAATAGGATAAAGGAGATAAATTGTAAGGTTGTGGATGGAAACTAGAATTTTGGTGGAGATCATAATGTGTAATATATACTAATCATAAGACTATACCTCTGAAACCTATATAATCTTATAAACCAATGTTACTTCAACAAAAATACTGTAAAGATAAATTATTAAAGATATAATCAAAATAACAAAGACATCATAACTGCCCATGTTCTTAATATTTTTACAACAGGATTTTATGAATTGTATGTACCTTTGGAGCGTTCTCGAATCTTTTCTAAGAGTTAAGTTGTCAACAATCAAAAACAATAAGATAACAATAGCAATAGTAGCAAAACTGATTTACTTAACATCTATTAAGTCCAGGTACTATGTCCCTTTACACATGATCTAACCAAATTTACAACTACCTTATCAGAGGATATTACTACCTTTCCAGTTTTACTGATAAGGAAACTGAAGCGCTAAGAAATCATTACACAACTGAAAAGTAGTTGGGCTGGATGAGCCCATGAAATCTGATTCCAAAGCTTAGCACCTCTATTAAATAAATAAAGCTATTGCTATTTTTCAAAGATAGCATTTTAAAGCACAGGTTCATTGGCAGCTTTGCACAGTTTCACCTGAGGACATTACACCCTGAGATCAGATGTTCCTTACTTCTTTCATTATGTATACTCTGCATGCTTCCCAAGAGAATTTGAGCTGACTTACAAAGTAGATACACGTATGCTAGCTGAACAATCACACTCTAAGGTCCTAATCTTTACCAATGGTTGGGATGTTGACTAGTTCCCACTAGACATAGGTGAAATGAAATCACGTGAATCAAAGGACAACTGAGGCACAAAAAGCATGTCTCCTGATGACCTTTCTTTTTTTATAAGTGTAGTAGAAGAGTTCTTGAGACAGCAATCATATAATTTATCTTTTCCCTACCCTTTCTAATCTTCTCATTAATCTTGACACACCTTCCTAGCTCCCACTAGGGAAACCAGGGTTGCTATTTATAAATATCGAGAAAAAATTATTTTTAGCAACCATTTTAGTTCCTACACTGGGCTTCTAAGATGTGAAAGGCATATCTGACAGGGAATTTTGGGCCATAGAAATGATTTGAAAGAGAATATAAAATCGTGCTCCATCTCTGAGAGATCATTCAAGGATCTTTGTTCAAGATATGAGTAATGTGAACTTGGAGGAAGTCACAGGACTCAGCAAGAAGGTCCTGTCCTGATGGAGCCTCATGGAAGATGGCTGAGTTCCCTCTCCTACTGTACAAAGGAGCCATTTCAACTTTCTTCAAGACACCTGGGTAAGGACCATCCACCTACAGCTGTCTCCATGTCTTCAGTGGCCCATCCAGCAGAAGGCCTCCTGCCTGTGCTGCTGTGGACTTGTACCATGTGGCTCATGAGAACCATGGTATTAGCAACTAAAGATCCTTGGAGGAGCTGGGAGTGCTATGGGATACAAGGCCTAAGCACAGGAGCTAAGAGAAACCAACCCTATACTTCCACCGACATAGGCGGGCTTAACGCTTCGAAATACACACACACACAAACAGACACACACACACACGTTGACTGTTGCCATAAAAATATCTCTGATTATATTGCATTTTTCACTGAAAAAATAAAAACTACACATGGGGTATAATAGTGCAATCATTTGTTTTTAAATTGCAAAAATGCGTTTTAATAAATGGCTTCATATTTATTCCCTATTTTGAACTGTAGTTCACACAAGGTCTTTAAATAATTAAATCAGTACAGTTTAGATATGTTTCTTTCATGCTGCTGAATTTAATAAGTATTCTCAAAGCAACCAGTTGTACATCCAAATCTCCTGCAGGGCTCGTTAAAACACAGATTGCTGGGCCCTACCTCCAAATTCAGTAGCTCTGTGATAGGACCTGTGCATTGGAATTCTAACATGTTCCCAGGTGCCCCAGGACCACACTTTGAGAAGCGTGACTTGGGAAATGTAGAAATTTGAATATTTTGCATTTAAGGTATGTATTAATTACCAGTGACCTCATTTTCAATGGGCGTTTGACAAGGACTGATAATAGTCAAACATATGTAAATATTTCCTCTTAGTCAGGCACTGTTCCAGGTTCTACACTTAACTTCACAACTTTCCTATCAAGTAGGAACTATTATTAAGTCATTTTGTATATTAAAAAACAGAAGCACAGAGAGGTTAAATGCTTGCCTAAGATCACAGAGGGGTAGTTGCAATCTAGAAGTTGAACCCAGGTCATCTGCATGCACTTATAACTGCTATGCTCTATTGCAGATTACAGACATCTCTCAACAGTACTGGAACTGAAAATATTTTTTTCTGAGTACCTTAAATATATAGTATATAGATGAAATTTGTCTCATACTAAGACAAATAACTACATTTGGTATGGGAATTAGAGGGACAGGTATAAAACCTCTGCAAAGAAATGGGACCCAGAATTCTTGTAAGTAATGATGTGGGTATCTGATACCCATGAGTACAGAATTCATTCAGAAAAGAATTCAGGGAGAGATGCCTTGTTCCACTACCACGTGGCAAGTTTATTGCAAAACAACTAAACAAAAATGATGCATGCAGCTCAGGGGTTACAAGAGAAAGACAGCTCACTGTTAAAATGGTGTCTCTTACATATCGGGAGAAGGGCCTCCACTTTAGGCCTACCTAGGGCCTGCAGCTCTGGTGAGAGTTGAGAGAGCTGGTAAGGTTGTCTGGCATTCTCATGAGAGTTGGCGCTCACCTAGGCTGTGACCCTCACCTTCCCTCTGCTGGCTAACTTCTTCCTGGTCTGACTCCTGCAGCCTTTTCCCACCCTGAACTTCACTGTTTTTGCCCACAGACCCATTCCTTCCTATTCTCTGCTTTGATTCTAAGTCACAAAGATTCTGCCTGAATCTTGCCAGTGGAAGTCATTGACAGGAGAAAGAGAAAATAAAGTGCCCCTGGGATAGTGACTCTGATCTGTCCCCTCCAGGAGTCCTGCTCATACCAGATTACTCACCTTCTGCTGAGCCCCAAGACTGGCCCCTGGGGACCTTGCACCCCTCCAAATCCCCCCAGTCTTGAGCGGCTACTAATGCTGCCCATTGCTTCATAATGATTGCTTTTTATGAATAATATATATTTCATTTTATTTATTAAAGAGAGTAAGGCAGGTAGGTAGGGAGGAAAGAAGGCATGCAGGAAGAGGAGAAAGTATTTTTCACATATTTGATTTCTGTTTTTTGTTTTTTTTCCCCCTGTCTTGAGTCTCAAACCCAGGTCTTCGGGCTTTACATGGTCCATGCCCCTGGTGTGAACCACCAGGAGGCATCACGAATAATAATTTTCATTTCCTGATATTTTTCTTCTCTCAATATTATGTCCATCCTCATTTTTTTCCTTTGAATCTTAGGATGGAAACCCAGCCAGTCTCAGGTTTTCACTCTTGGTTTCTGCTCCTTATTCTCTACAATGTCAGTTTTAATGTCTTCAGTTCCTTGGCTGTCTTTCACTGTCTTATTCTCACTTTTCATCTTGAATCTCTTTTATTTTGGTCTATTTTTCATGACACCCTTTTTTTTTTTTTTGAAAGAATCAGATATACTTTTTATTTGATGTAAGTGCTAAAATCATCTCAAATTTTTCAGATTATTAGATCATAACTTCCCACTGATGTGCTTTTCTTCTAAGTCTTTAGAAAACTATATGCTTTCCTGTTCTTGTCCATCACATCAAGGATACGGATTTTTCTTTTTTTGTTCTCTTTAGACTGTGAACAATTCCAGTCCAAATGCAAATTTTTTTTTATCAGAAAGTCACTTTTTCTCTACTTGCGTCCTCCTTCCTTTCTTTTCCCATAAATTATTATTTGATAATCAGAATAACTTAAGCAGATAACATTATGTAGTTACTGGGTGTATTCTAATGTGTGAGCTCTTATACCTGGAAACTATTAAATTTGAATGCAGCATTTAAAGAGTCCTAGAATAAAGGAGGGGTGGATCAAGACAGACTTCTTTCTCTGACTCTATAAAAGCAAAAGCTCCAGTGAAAAAGGAATCAGTGTCACTCTTGTCATTTGGTTAAAATTGTCCCTGGTGACCTGAGTCTGGAGCACACTGAGGGCAATTAAAAAAATTGTCACCTGTCTTCCCCAGGCAGTCTGCACTTCAAAAGAGGAAGCTGGACATGCCACGAAGTAAAGCTTCCATAAGTTTTCTTCAATGCATGTCCATCTGTCACATCGTTCCAGGTGAATTTCTATTTTTAGTGTGTATTCAACAATCTTCAACTGCTGGTTATCAAGTCTCTGCAGTATGCCAATGCTGTGCCGTTTGCTGGTTTACAGTGGTGATAAGAAGAGAAATGGTTCTTGCCTTCATGGAGTTGAGAGTCTCATTCATCAGTCTTAATTTCCATTAAGAGATTCTTCTCTGTGTTCCCTCTGGTTTTTAATGGGAAAGTGTGAGGTTCAAGAGATGGAAGGGGAAAGGAGTGGGAAGTATTGCTATTTAAACATAAATTTAAGCCTGAATTCACTTTATATAATATACTTCCTCTTAGACCCTTGTTGTAGCCACATGTGAATTCCAATGTAACAATTTACAGAAGCAATTACAATACAGAGGGATGCTCATTTAAAGTACATGCATTCAATTCCTTTTGTTTCTGTGAAAAAAACGACCACAAAGCGACTTAAGATAACACATATGTATTATTTTACAGCTCTGGAGGACAGAATCCAAAATCTGTTTCACAGGAATGGAATCAAAGCGTTGGCTGAAAGGTGGTCCCTCTGGAGACCATCAGGAAGTATCCATTCTGATGCCCTTTCCAAGCTTCTGGAGGCCATTTGCACTCCTTGACTCTTGATACTTTCCTTCATCCATAGACCACATCTCTCCTTATTTTCTCTGTCTCTTTTGATGATTTTAATCTCTTGCCTCCATTTTATAGCAACTCAAGATTAATTGGCCTACCTAGGATAATCTAGGATAATGTCCCTATTTTGAAAAACTCACTTACATCTGGAGACTCCTTATGCCATATAAAATAACATAGTCAAGATTGCACAGATTAGAATGTGGACACCTTAGAGCAGTCTTTTTTCTATGAGCCTTTACTTTTCTAGGTAAAATCATACATTGAGTATTACAAAATATACCCTTTTCCAAAATCTCTGTGTCTTTGATACAACTATTATTAGCTATATACTACTGTGTAACAAATTACCCTCAGAGTTAGCAGTTGACAACAATGAGTATTTATTATCTTAGAGGTTGTATGGATCAATAATTTTAGCATGGTTTAAAAAATCCCTTTGACTCAGATCTTTCTTAATGTTTTCGTTAAGTCACCAAATAAGGCTATATGTTTATTGGAAAGCTTGACTAAGGTAAGATCCACTTCCAAGCTCACCTATATATGTTGGATGGCTCAGTTCCTTGCTTTGGGACCTTTCTACAGGAAAGTCTCACAGTGTGGCAGTTGGTTCTACCAGTTGAGTATTTCAATAGACAACAAGAGAAGATTCCCAAGATGGAAGACCCAAACTTCGTCTTACATAATCATAGAGGTAATATCACATTACTTGGTCATACTCCATTCACTATAAGTGAGTCATTGCATCCACCTCATATTTAGGGAAATGGATAATGCATGAATAACAGGAGGTAGGGATTACTGAGGACTTAGAGGCTGCATACCATAGTAATTATTATCTTGACTTGGATGGACTCTCAATGCCGAAATGATGCAAATCATTCTCGTCCTCTCTATATACCCCGGGACTTCCTAATTTTAATACCAAATAGTAATTCTAATATCTTCTAAACTATTTTTAAATAGAAGGATGTTTGAGCAATCTATACAGCTGTTTGCTTCATATGTAAGGAAGAGGAAAAAAATGTAATTGAAACAAATGTTCAAACAGTTTTTTCAACGATGTTTTTTGAAGGATGGAGAGGAAAAATATAAGAATTAAAATTATTGCTCCAAGTTGAAATATTCTAGTGAATATGTTTAGATCAAAGGTAAATAAAAATCTAATGGGGGCAGGGCAGGGAGTATCCTTCTCACCTTAAAGATCTTCCCAAAAGTCCTTGTGCTAAATAAACTCTAGCATTTTCATCTGGCAACTGAACGAACTTCCTGATTTTTTTTTTTTTTTTTTGCCACCTGGGCCAGTCTTAAACTCAGATCCCTGAGCTCTATATGGTCTATGACTTAGCTGCCTCAGCCACCTGGCTACAAAGGTATACCATGAATAATACGTATTACTCCCATCTCATTATTTCCTCCCCTTCTTTTTTTTTGAATCATACAGTATAGGGGTACTTTTTATTACTCGTACAGTAACACTCTAAATTTCAGTAGACAATTTTTGCAGTGGATTAATATGAGTTCCAACCTGAAGAATTTCTGTACCCACCCACCAAAGAAACTCTGTCTGTAATAACTAATGTTGTTTATTCAATGTGCATTCTGCTGTGTCAATTCCTCTTCTTAGAAAATATAATCCTGGCATTTAAAGTCAGCACACACTGACTTTAAAAAGTGTTTAGGAAAATAGTTTTAAAAATAATTAGAATAGAAAAGGAATAGGTGTTGGGAGCTTGCAGACAGAACACATAAAATGATAAACATGCTCTCCCCATTGAAGTCAAGGGGTGAAATGTGCAGAGGGTAAATGAAATAAAGCACAGCTATAATTGTAATCATTTACGAATCTAAACGTGAGTAAAATCAATCTAAGAGTTATTGATTAAAGGTATGAAAAGAGGGATGACATGCTTTAAAGTTAAGGAAACTACTTTTAAACAGAGGTGCTTAAAATTAGTCAGAGAGAGGGCACATGGTAAAAAGGGTCAAGTATCTATAGCAGGTGTATAAGACCTTTGTAGAATTTTTTTTGAACATTGAGTCTGTTTCACTCTGTATTTTTTGTCCATTATTTGTGTGTCTCCTTGAATCATTAGGGAATACACTCAAGCCCCTGTGTACACAGGGTGATCAATGCCTTAAAAGAAGGTGACTCTAATTAAATTCTTTGCTCTATATCATCTATTTACCCTGAATCTTTGACCAATAAGTTCAAATTGCCCTGTTGGGTCAAAATATCCATTTCAGGAAAGGGGCCTTTATGACCTAATTTGAGTCAGATATTCTTACTTCAACTACTTAGCTGATGTGTTTGTAAGGAAGGTGGGGGAGGTGGACTCCATTCAAATGGGCGTTGTCAACCCCCTAAGAAGGTGAGAAGTGGAGGTGAAGGGGCAGACTTCCACTAAAAAAAGATCTCAGAACCCAAAACAAAAAAAACAAAACCCGAAGTGTGTAAAGTCAGCAAAACAAAATTTCCACTGTAGTATAATGTCCTTTAAAAAAGCTGAAGATAACAATAAGGCTTCCTAAGAGTTTTTTTTTCTTTCCCAATTTGACAACTTAACAACTTTTTAGAGCACGTTCATGTGATTTTTGAGCCCCTTGGTTTTTTTTTAATAATTTTGAAACGTGTAAATATCACTCTCCAACCCAAAATGTCAGTATAAGGGCTATAGCTCTACTCTTTTCTGGATATATTACTCAATACATTTAGAAAGGTGGAAGAAATGGCAAGTGCAACTACTAGAAAGAAGACAATTATCTATGTAGATGATGTCATTATATGCTAATGAATGCAAGGAAGCTATTTAAAACATGATTGATTGATTACAGCCTGTAATAGAAAAATAAATTCTACTAAAAATAGCCCCAAAGTGTAAAGTGCATTACAACTTATGATATTTTAAGGCAGATGTCAACTGCAACCCAAAATGTGTATAAATAATGAGAAAATATAAGTATATATTTGTTTTTATGGCTTGTTATTTTGGCAATTATTTTTGTTTCTATTCAAGTCTATTTTTGTCAACAAATATGGTTTGGAAGTTAAATTTTTCTGTAGCAATATGCTCTCATGATACAGCCCCAATGAGAGGAAACATTCTGAAGTCATTATCCAGACTAAGAAGACATGCTGGCCAGAGGTTAGAAGCCTCAGCTATCCCCTTGCTGCCTCGCCCCTCTCCTGCAGAAAGAGCACAGGCAGTCTCCTTAACCTCTAGCGGCATGAACTCAGACAGAGCAGGGAGACTCAAGCCTGAGTCAAATTGAACTACACCGCCTGCATCTCTTGGCTAGAAAAGCCCAGAAGGAGAAAACTGGAGACAGAAAGAGCAGGAGTATAGAGGTGCTGTGCACCCTCCACTACACACCTGGGGACTTGGGCCCCCTGGGAATCACGGTCCAGTGGCTAAGACCCTGAAAGAACAGCCCGTGGAAAGGACATGACCCTGATGGTTTGGTGAATACAAGGGACATAAGCGCAGAGAGCAGACCCAAGTCACATAGCCCCAGCCAGCAGAGTTCTATCAACAAAACAAGCCTACATCCCCCTCCATCAGGTGGCAAAACTACATGCTCACAGATGACCACTACACCCCCAACCCCATATCCACCCCCACCCAGCAGCCATCATCACTCCCTGACACAACGAGACACACTACAGAAAACTGTAAGGGTCAAAATACAAAATAAAACAAAAAGAGAGTGCCCCCTGGTAGAAATTAAAACAAACAAAGAAGTAGATCAACAAGATCCCAAATCATGGGGGGTGGGGGGGGAAATACAACACTCCCTGAAACCTCAAAGAGTGGAATCACAACAAAATGACAGTTCATCAGAAATTAAATTTGAATGTACAGAAGAATGGTTTTTCTAACAGATAAAGAATGCAAGTCTGCAATCGTAAAGAAATTCAGAGAATTAAAAGAAAATTCAGATAAACAAAACAAAGAGCTTAAATAAATAATTAAGCACCAACAGGCAGAGATCGAAGCTCTACAGAAAAAGCTAATAGCAACATATATTTAAAGGAGATAGCTCATGAAGCTAAGAATAATATAGAAAGCTATAGAACCAGAATAACCCAAATGGAGGAAAGGATTAGTGATATAGAGGACAGTAATGCAGAGAGGAGCCAAGAATAAGAAGAAAGAGAAATTAAATGCAAAACAAGTGAAGAAACGCTCAGAGAACTATCTGATACCATCAGGAAAGGCAATATTAGAATACTGGGTATCCCAGAAGGCAAAGAGTAAAGAGAGGAACAGAGAGCATCGTCAAGGCAATGATGGCTGAAAATTTCCCAAATCTAGAACAAGTAATGAACATACAGGTCAATGAAGCAAACAGAACACCCAGTTAGATAAATACTAAAAAAACTACACCAAGACACATAATTGTGAAACTTTCAAAAATCCAAGGCAAAGAAAGAATTCTAAAGGTAGCCAGGGAAAAAAAGCAGATAACATATAAAGGCATTCCTATCAGACTAACCTCAGATTCTCAGCAGAAACTCTATGGGCTAGAAGAGAATGGAATGATGTCTTCAAAACACTTCAGGACCAAAAATGCCAGCCAAGAACACTATATCCTGTAAAACTCTCTTTGAAATGTAAGGAAGAAATTATGGTTTTTCCCAACAAACAAAAGCTAAGGGACTTTGCAACCATGAGACCTCCTCTATAAAAAATGTTAAAAGAGGCCCTACTAGCTAAACCAAAGAGGAAAGATCTTTGCAAAAATATAGCAAAGTAACAAAGAGATCAACATAACCAGAAAATAAAAATCAAAATGGCAGGAGCTGGTTCTCAAATGTCAATAATTACTGCAAATATAAATGGATTGAACTCGCCAGTCAAAAGGCACAGAGTTGCTAAATGAATTAAGAAACAAAACCCAACTCTATGTTGTCTACAAGAAACTCACCTTAGGTCAAGAGACAAGCAACGGCTTAAAGTAGATAAATAAAAAACGGTACTCCAAGCTAATGCTGAATCCAAAAGAGCAGGACAAGGTATACTCATATCAGAGAAGGTAGTCCTTCAACCAAAGAAAATTAAAAAAAAAATAAAGATGGACATTATATAATGATAAACTGATCAATACAACAAAAAGACTTGACACATTAACATTTATGCACCCAATAAAGGAGCTCCCAAATATATCAAGCAAATATTAATGGATCTAAATAAGGATATTGACAGCAATACGATAATAGTAGGGGACTTCAATACTTCTCTTTCAGTAAAAGACAAGTCATCCAGACAGAGAATCAACAAAGAAACAAAGATCTTTAAATGACAAAATAGAAGAGCTGGACTTAATAGACGTATAGAGAGTACTTCACCCCAAAATTATAGACTACACATTCTTCTCAAGTTCTCATGGGACATTCTCAAGGATAGACCATATGCCAGAACACAAAACAAGTCTCAGTAAATTTTCAAAGACTGAACTCATATCTAGCATCTTTTCAGATCACAATGGCATCAAACTAGAGATCAATCAAAAGGAGAAAGAAAGGAAAACCATCAAAGAGTAGAGATTAAACAACATATGGTTGAGCAACCAATGAGTAAAAGAAGAAATGAAGGAAAAAATTAAAAAATATCTGCAATCAAATGAAAATGAAGAAATGACATATCAGAATCTATGGGATGCAGCAAAAGCAATAATAAGAGGAAAATTTATAGCGATACAATCCAACTTCAGAAAATTCAACAGAAGGAAAGAAATAATAAAGATTAGGTCAGAAATCAATGATATACAGATTAGAAAGGCCATTCAAAAAAATCAATGTCTCCAAAAGTCTGTTTTATGAAAGAACGAACAAAGTAGACAGGCCATTAGCCAGACTCACAAAAAAGAGGAGAGAGAAAACACAAATAAATAGTATAAAAAATGAAAAAGGAATAAGCACAACAGATACAACAGAAATACAGAGGACTATAAGAGGCTATTACATACAACAATATGGCAACAAACAGAATAACCCAGAAGAAGTGGACACATTCCTGAAAAGGTACAATATCCAAAAAATAAACAGAGAAGAACTAAAAACCATGAACAGATCAATCACAAGCAAGGAAATTGAAACAGTGATCAAAAACCTTCCCAAAACAAAAGCCCTGGACCAGACGGTTTCACCAGCGAATTCTACAAAGTATTCAAAGAAGAATTAATTCCAATCCTCCTTAAACTGATTCAAAAAAATAGAAGAGGGAAAACTTTCAAACACTTTTTGTGACGCCAATAGTATGCTGATTCCAACACCAGATAAAGACTGAACCAAAAAAGAAACTATAGACCGATAACCTTAATGCATACTGATGCAAAAATTCTCAACAAAATACTAGCAAATTGAATTCAACATGTATAAAGAATCATACACCATGATCAAGTGGGATTTATTCCAGGGATGCAGGGATGGTTCAACATATGTAAATCAATAAATGTGATACACTATATCAATAAAAAAGGACAAAAAACACATGATCATCTCAATAGATGCAGAAAAAGTATTTGACGTGGTTCAATGTTAAAAACCCTTTAAAAATAGGTGTAGAAAGAACATACTTCAACATAATTAAGGCTGTATATGACAAGGCCACAGCCAATATTGTATTTAACAGAGAAAAACTGAAAACTTTTCCCCTAAGATCAGGTATAAGACAATGATGTCTCTCATCACCATTGCTATTCAAAATAATTCTGGAGATCCTGGTCAATGCAATTAGACAAGAAAAAGATATAAAATGTATCCAAATAGGAAAAGAAGAAGTGTAACTATCACCTTTCACAGATGACATCATAATATACATAGAGAACTCCAAAGAATCAAGTAAAAAGCTGCTAGAAATAATAAACAAAACAGTAAAGTGGCAGGCTATAAAATTTATATTAAAAAGTCTGTTGCTTTCTATATGCCAACAATGAAAATATAAATGAAAGAGAAATGAAGAAATGAAGAAAACAATACCATTTACAATTGTGTCAAAAAAAATGAAATACTTTGAAATAGACTTAACCAAAGAGGTGAAGGACCTATACTATGAGAACTGTAGGACATTGCTAAAAGAAATAGAAGACAACACAAAGAAATGGAAAGTATTTCATGCTCATGGATCGGAAGAGTCAACATAATCAAAATGACCACACTGCCCGAGGCAATATATACATTCAATGCTATTCCCATCAAAATTCCAAAGACATTCTTCACAGACATAGAAAACAAAATACTGAAATTTATCTGGAACAACAAACAACCCAGGATAGCAAAAACAATCCTCAAGAAAAAAAAAAAAAACAATAATGGAGGAGTCATGCTCCCTGACTTCAAATTCTACTACAAAGTAATAATAATTAAAACAGCATGGCACTGGTATAAAAACAAACAGATCACTGGAACAGAATTGAATGTCCAGAAATAAATCCATATTTATATGGACACCTGATTTTTGACAAAGGAGCCAAAAACTTACGATGGGGCAAGAACAGCCTCTTTAATAAATGGTGCTGGGAGAACTGGTCAACTGCATGCAAAAGTTTAAACTAGACCATTACTTAACACCATACACAAAAATTAACTCAAAATGGATTAAAGGCCTAGACATAAAACCAGAAACCATGTAACACATAGAAGAAAATTGAGGCAAAACATTGTTAGACATAAACCTAAGAGATATCTTTGGCAACTCAACTCCCATTGCAAGGCAAATAAAATCCTATATAAGCAAGTAGGATTGCATAAAACTAAAAAGTTTCTGCTCAACAAAGGAAACTCACACAAAAACAAAAAAGCATCCAACTGAATGGGAAAAGATATTTGCCTCTTACACCTCAGATAAGGGGTTAATATCTAAGATATATAAAGAACTCAAAAAATTAGACAACAAAAATACAAGCAACCCAATCAAAAAATGGGCTAATGACCTTAAAAGACATTTCTCTAAGGAAGACATACAAATGGCCACCAGGTTCATGAAAGGATGTTCTACGTCTCTTGTCATCAGGGAAATGCAAATCAAAACAATGATGAGATATCACCTCACACCGGTACGAATGGCTATTATCAAAAAAAAAAAAAAAAAAATGGAAATAATAATTGCTGGAGAGGATGTGGAGAAAAGAGAACTCTAACTCACTGTTGGTGGGCGTGTAAAGTGGTGTAACCATTCTGGAAAGCAGTATGGAGAGTCCTCAAAGAATTGAGAATGGAAATTCCATATGACCCAGTTACTCCTCTCCTGGGTATTTACCTCATTGACACAAAAACACTTATTCAAAGAAATATATGCACCACAATGTCCATTGCAGTACAATTCACAATAGCTAAGAGCTGGAAACTACCTAAATGCCCATCAACAGAGGAGTGGACAAAGAAGATGCAGTACATATACACTATGGAAAACTATGCAGCCATCAAAAAGGGAGAGAGCCATCATTTGCAACAACATGGATGAACTTGGAGAGAATTATGCTTAGCAAGATAGGCCATAAGTAGAAAGGCAGACATCATATGGTAGCACTCATATGATGGGTAAAGAGAAAACAAATAAATATCGTAAATCAAACAACACTAAAAATGGGGAGGAGGGAGAGAGAGAGAGAGAACATTACTCCAAACAACTAAGGATTCTAAGGCAAATCATGGGGTATCAAAGTGACAGAGGAGGGGCGGGAGAAATGGGATGAAAGGAATGAACTATAGACAAAGGGAGAAAAAAAAAGAGGGTAGATATTAGTAAATCTGCTATGCTATTTGTAAATGTAAAAATATCACTATGTATACCTCAAAACAAGTCATTGTCAAAATTCAATATCACTTTGAAAAAAAAAGAAGACATGCTAGTATATAAATCAACAAATTTTTTTCTTCAATGAGAAATTCTGGCTATGAAAAATGCCAGCTGACCTAATTTTTACTGATAAAGTAAATATTGGGAGTTACATTAGAACTACAGCATATCAATTTTGAGATTATTGTCTTTATTCAGTGTATTATATCATTTGATCACGAACTCATTCCTTTGTGAACCATGCTGACATACAATGATATCAAAGAGAAAAATGCTATTGAGAATGTTTGAGCTGTAGAAAAATCTTAGTGTTTTTGGTCCCAACATTTTAAAGATACAAAATGGACATCCAGATTTATGTTTCCCTAACATTGTCTGTATTTTTAATAACTTTAAACTTATGTGCTAGGAAAGAATGCAACATTTTTTAAATCATAGTTAAAAGAGTAAACGAAAATCTAGTACTGTAATGCAACGTTACTTTGATGAAAAATTTTTTAGAAATAAATAAGAATAAAAGCTTGGAAAATAATTTCTATAAAACACTGACATTTTCCATAGTTAAGCACTAATTTGCCATAATATGGGGTGATTATATGAATATTGCATATACTTGCACAAAGTAATCACTGAACACTTTAATTTTGATAGGATATTTTGAATTTTATTTTCTGTAAAAAAGAAGATTCATTCCAGGAGATTCATTAGTTTTTAATCCATTTTTCCACCAAAAATATAAATTTATAAGCTTCAAGGGTTAATTTTTGGAACCAAGTACCAATGAAAAGTAGGTGAGTTTTGAAAACACAGTTTCATTTTCTTCATTTAGGGATAAAGTTATAAATTAATATCAAGAACTTGGTGAAACTATTTCTTTTTTTCACTTCTATCCCCAACAATGTTTTTCTGAAAAATGAGTTTTTCTACTGTGTTATTAAAACAGTTTAGACTTATTGTACTTCAGTGAATAATGTTACCATCTAAAACTAGAGAATAGAACCTGTAAGAAGCAATTCTACTGTTCACATTTAAAACTTAAAATATTGATATATATGATGTTAATTTAAAGTGTAATAAACTGTGGTAAAGGACTAGTTTATTTTTTTAACAAAGCACTGACAAAGAGAGAAACATTAAGAAATTATTAAGAGTTTTTCTCTCAAAATGTGCTAGGGCCAAGCGGTTTCAGATGAGTACTTTCAGGCACTTACGGATCATATAACTGTTAGATTTATCAGTTCCATAGCACAGAGAGGTAGAAATCATCCCAGTTCTTATTATAGTAATTCTGATATGAAAACTTTACACACAAGGCAAAATAGAAAATTATATTAAAAAACTTATGCAGGTTGTGCCCTGGGGGCCTAGTGGTCTGGGAGCAGTACCACATATATCTCAAGGTCCCAGGTTCAAGACCTGGTGCCGAGGGGAATTACCAGTGTGAACAACTAAATAAAAACAAATGAAGTGCTTCTTCCTCCTCTGTCTTCCTGACTGTTTCCCTGCCTTTGCTCAACTTCATTCCTACCTACACCTTTGCTTTAAAAAAAGGAAAAAACTTACGCAAATTCTCTCGCATGATTATTTGCACGTATCAAAACAACTCCATAAGGTAAGAGTAAATCACTAATAAGAAAACTGTTAATATAAAAACTTAATTAATGTACCATATTAATATATTAAAGAAGAAAGAAACATTGTACATTGCAGTAAATGTCAAAGACATTTGACAATGTTGAGTATCCATTATTCATTAAAAAATTATAAATAGATTCTTTTAAATGTGTATAAATAAGATCAATTATATTAATATATGTGTGTATATGTATGTATAACATGTACTAACAGGAAACATGCTGAATGATAAACTGCTGTAGGAGCAAGTGAAGGTCTTCTTTCACCATTATTTAATGTTGTTTCCATAAATCTCTCTTAAATTCCTTTTTTGGATGTACTTTATTTATTGAGTTAATTTACTGGTAAATTGAATAAATCTACTTCTGAGCCTTTACTTCCTTTCTCATAGCACCACAGGGCTGACTAGACAGAGGATTCAGGGTGCTACCCTCTTCGCAATCTTTCATAACTCTGTCTAATAGTCATTCGAGTTTCCTAGATAAGCCTACAGGGAGTACTTTCATATTCTCCAAAGCAATCCCACAATCCCCCTTCTACAGGCCATTTACTACCTGTGTCCTTACAAACTGGAAAGGCCTCTCCCTTGCTCTAATCCCTGGAAGCTGTGAAGATGTTATATTGCATGATAAGTAGAGATCTGCAGAGGTATATAAGATCATAGACTTAGAGACTTTAAAACAAGAAATTACCCTAGATATACAGGTGGTTCCAATTTAATCATGTGACTTTCATGTCCAAAACAAGAAGTCCAAGAGATTTCAAATGTAAGAAGGATTTGTTGCTGGCTCTAAGACAGAGGGACTCACATGTAAGGAACCAAGAGAGGCGTCTAGAAGCTTAGTGTTGACCCCAAACAGCAGCCAGTAAAGAAATAGGGAGCTACAGCTACCAGAAACGGATTCTGCCAACAACCTGAATGAACTAGGAAGATTATTCCCAAAGCCTGTCCAGAAGAGCTCAGCCAAACAACACCAAGTTTTCATCTTTCTGAAACATGGAACAGGAGAAACCATCCAGACTTCACCCATAGAACTTGGAGATAATACATTTAGATTTAAGCTACTAAATTTGTGCTATTTCTTATACAGCATCATAGGCCACATTGTAGTCCCACAAAAGGCATATTTACTGGCTTTGCTTTTCAAAGATCTATTCTACTTTCTCTCTCCTGTTTACTCATTTCTCTAGAAACTAGTTCCAAGAACTATCATGATGTATGATAGGCACAAAATAAATTTGTCTTGACTAAATATTAGTTTTGAGAGGTGCTTTAATTGCTTTGTCTCAAATTCTTTGAGCTTTTCTGTGAGTTCTTTGGAAGAATTCTTCTTTATTTCTTTACTGTTAATTTTTAAAGCCTTACCCAGCGTTGTTGTTTTAAGTCTGTGCTGTCTGGAAAAAGGGACTTAGTGAATATTGTATTTAGTAACCCCTAGAGTAAATCAATAATGAATGCATTTTTATTAGGCCAAGCAGAACTGGGCTAGAAGTCTGAAATTTGCATTTTCATTCTGCCTGCCAGTCCCAACTTTAAACTTGAGAGAAATATTTGCTCTACAAATACTAGACAGGAAAGCACTCATCACTGGTTATTTGGACTCTTCTGCCAACTAACCTCTTGGCCATATCATAATCTAAGGTTCAAACATCATAGAATTTATATCAGCTCCAAACCCTAGCTAAACTCCTAGCTAACACATGTGGAGCAAAGGTGTAGATAAAAGAGAGGCCTAAGGAGTCCTCTTCAAAAGCAGCAGAAGAGGGAGTTGTCAATAATTGGGGACTGTGCTATTGCCCATAAACTCTCATTTCTCAGGATACCTAAAACAGGAAAATCCTCCCGTTTGGCAAGATAGATGCAAAGCTCTGGTATATTGCTTTAAGATTCCGGATGCAGGCGAATGCTGCTGGAGCAGGGGCTGGGTGCTGTCCACATACAGCTCTTGGTCCCTGAGGACAACCAAGATGAAAAGCTACAATAAATGCAATGCTTCTTCCCCCCTCTTCCTGTCTGCTTGTCTCTGTTTACCTTCATTCCGGCCTGCACTTTTCCTTCAAAAAGAAAAAAGAAAAAAGGTCCAGGATACAGACTATTTCCCTAGTCATGGAGGCAGAGTGAATCAAGAAAACAAGCTCAACTATGTCTCAGAGTTACTGTCGCCATCCTTTCTGTCTGGAAAACATGTCTGGAGGTGTTGGGGGAGTGAGTTCTGGGATTCTCAACTCTTTACTTTTTGTACTTGACTTCAAGAAATCTCTTCTGGATGATTGTTATGAACCAGAAAAAATGTGCCTTCCCAGAGAAGACGTGAGGTGCCTCTCCAGCACTGAGCAAGTTGCTGCCTGTGTCTTGGGTTACCTCAGTTTTCCCCACTAGAGCAGAGATTTAAATATTGGTAGGAGACACAGGAAGAGGGTTGACAGTACTGTGTGGCTGGCTGTCTGGTGGAAAGGTAACTCTCATGCTGTTTTGACTACAGCTACTCTTTTCCTCCACCTCCCATCTCCATCTCAGGGCTGATGTTGACTTAACCCCTGGGATGGGGCAAGCTCTCTCCATTTCTAGGTTATTTTAGGCAATCTTTCCTTTGCTACACTTCTCAAATAATTACAGCAAGCCCCTTTCTGTTTATTAACGTCAGTCTTCAGTCTTACCCACCACTCCTGAAATTTGATCTTTCCAGCTTCCTCTTCATACCAACCACTTTCCCTGAAATTCTATGAGAAGATTTCTCCTTGTTTGCACAGTTCTTTAAAGCTTTCACTGCATTCTCCAAAGTTCCAAATGTGAGTGTTTTCAGATTTTATTTCAGCTATTCTGCAATAAATCATACTACATGGAATAATCAGCAAACATTAAGCTTTACATTCTGAATTTTATTTTTTTAATTACAGAAGCAAATTTAGTAACATCTTTAATCCTCATTGATAATGACAGCAATTTTACTGACTCGTTTTTCCACAAAGATGTTTTCTTAGTTCACAAAATGAATTTTGCTATAAACCGGTCTTTGAGCCTGAGTGGCAAAATGTCCTAAAAATTTCTCATAATTGAAGAGTTTGAATTACTATTACCTGTAGATAGCTGTTTTATGCTAAAGTATGCTGGTAAAGCATACAGAAAGCATACAGATTTATATATAATCTAAAATATTTAACATAAGTTTAATAAAGTCCCATTATTTTTTCAAAGGAAAGGTGCACGCAGAAATGAAGGCAAGTAAGCAGGCAGGCAGGAAGAGAGAGGAGGTAGGAATATTTATTTTACTTTTTGGTATCTCCACTGTCACTGAACCCAAGTCCCTGAGATGTATGTGGTCTGTGCTGGTCAGAGCCTGCAGATTTAACTGCTAAACTACCAAGGCGTACTGAGATCCTTCTGTTTCAATGCAGTATTTTAGAAGCACAGTTCTACTGGAGAATTTCTAATAAATAAAAGTGTGAATTAGGCCAGGTAGTTCACAAAAGTACACTGAAGTGCCTCTAAAAAGGTTCAAGAGTGTGGTTGATGGAGGTTAGGTTCTGCATATTAAAGATCTAATTACCTTCTAGATGCTCCCCCAGGAAAGAGCTTCTGGTACACTTTATCCTCTGTATTCAAAATAGAGCTGATTCTCTGCTCAAGCTCCTGGCAATTGTGCACTCATGGAGCTGTGCACTGGGAATGGGAATGCTCTAAATGAGAAGTCACTACAAGGTCTGACTCAGCAGCCCTGGGACAAATGACAAGTCAATTTTTCTGCAAGTAAGTTAGAAAGCATAAATGGCTAAATCAATGATGCCAAAATGATCTACTCTTGCTAGCAATAATATTACTCTGTTAAATTTTTCTAAGGCAGACATTTGACTCCCAAGAGAAATAGAAAGACTTGCTGTGTTCCAATGTCTAGACCCTTGATAGAAGGCTACTTTGGGTTGGGGTATGTCCACAAAGTCATTTATGATTTTTACTGCATTCAGTTTTTTGAAGATGATGATGATGATGGTAATGAAGAAAGTTAGCTAGCTAGGGGAGAGAGAGAGAGAGAGAGAGAGAGAGAGAGAGAGAGAGAGAGAGAGAGAGAGAGAAAGATAGATATGATAGATGGGTGGATGAAGGGAAGAAGGAGGAGAGAGAGACTATTAAGTAACTATATATGCATGCTGTGACAAAATCATTCAAAGTAAATATTTAAAACATGCAAGTCATTTTTTGTCTATTTAATTTATCCATCATGGACATCTGAGTTGCTTTTGCTCCTTGACTATCGTGAGCAATGCTGCAGTGGACATCAATATACAAGTATCTCTTGAAGATTCTATTCAGTCATTCAGATTCTAGTTATGTTAGTGCTTTGGAAGGCTTCAAGGAAGAAGTGATATTCAGTAGGTAGGACTTAACTGCTAGAGGCAGTTGGGTAAGGTGGGGAAACGGAGCTAAAAATAACAAAACAAGCGAAAGTGAAAAAATGTTTTCAAATTATGGTCAGTTTTCTTGAAGCTGGGAATGAGTGTATGGGATTTCTAGGTTATAGACTTGGAAATAATTCGAGGAACTGAGTCAGTGAAGGTTTATGGGCTCTGAGGAGCTCATATAATCCTCCATCTGGGAATATGCCCAGGCATTTCTGTTCAGGACCAGTGACTCCGGATGTTTCATGTGTTAATACTGGTAACACACATAAAGAGAGTATGATAAAAAGCTAGATGCAGGTAAAGTTGATTCCCAGTTCAAATACATTGAGTTTATGGTAACAGTGACACATTCTCACTTAAGATTTTTAACAAAAATTTGGAAATGTGAGTTCAAACTCATAAACAGGATTAAGTCTGCTATTGGTGAAGACGATATACAACCTAGGGTGTAAATGAACTGAGGATCTCTAAGCGCTACAATGATTTAAGTAAGAGGATGATTACGAGAACATTGTTCAGATCCATAAATAATATATCTAGTCATCCAGAGTGTTTAGGCCAAATGGATCTTGAGATAGAAGGACAGAGTGGAATACAGTGCCACTAATGGATATGGAAAATTATTCAGATGACGTACCAAAAGCAAGTTGCAGAAGGTATGTCGTAAAATAGCAGTTTGTAAATAGCATATTTACATCACAAACTATATGTTTATATATGTTTGCACATGCATAAAACCTAAAAAATGTACTACATAATAAATGGTCATTCATTCATTCTTTAAAAACATAATTACTATCCATCTGCCACATGCCAAGCATTGTGTCCCATGATGATAATGAACCAATAAAAAAAGTCCAAGTTCTACTCTTATAGTCTATAATCTAGGGCACGACAAAGACTCTAAACAAGTAAATGAAGCAGATTATTAAACACATGATGCTACCAGGCATTGTATAAAGCACTTCAAATTCATGATCTTATTTTACTATATTCGACAATTGTGAATTATTGTTAATAGTTTTATTTTGTCTAGGTGGAGTGGTTAATATTCAAAGTCATGCTTCTGTAAACATGAGAAATAAGCACCAATATAGTTGAATCACAAATAGCGAAAAGGCAGACATTACGAAATTTACGTAGTAATTTTTGCATTAGTTATTGTCAAGATGAAGTGATATAAATCAAAAATCAAAAACATTTGGCAAGTTTCTCAACTTTCACTAGCAATCCTGGAAAGGGAGTGCAGATATGAATCATAGTAAAGCCCTTCACATCCATTAGATTAACAAAAAAATGATAGAACCAAATGTTGGTGAGTTGGAACTATGATGCGTTGGAGCATGGCTTGGAGGGGAGATGGATGAGCACAGCTCCGTGTAGAGTAGTTGGTCACATGTGACAAAGTCGGGGATGCACACGATCCAGCATCCCACTTTTAGGCATTGACCCTAGAGAAGTGTTGACATCTGCTAAAAGGAAAAGTGCACCACAGTCTTTGCTGCAGCATAGTCTATAACAGCCCAAAACACTGGAAATGATAAATGCTCACAAACAAAAAAAAGGTCAACTTCGCATAATCATCTTCAGCGAAGTATTTTTGCCTGTGTTGTTCTGTGTGGTGCCCCTATTACTTAGAACCATATCTGCTTCATAGCAACTGCTTAATAAAAATCCATTGGGTTATTAGTATTAATGAACCAGAACTCCACAGATGAAATGGGATGAATTACATATATTTAATTTTGAATGAAAGCAGTAAGCTTAAAAATAAATATATCAATAATTGAATAATGCCATTTAGATAAAAGTTAAAATTTTGCAAAGTAGTAACATATATTGTTTGGTGTGTGTACATATATATATATGCATATATACAGGTGTGTATACATATATCATGTCCATAGATTTATGTACAGTCCATTCTTATTTGCAGTACCTGTAGTTATGTTCTATAAAGTGAGTGGGGGATATACAGCTATTCATTGTAATTTGAAAATTTTTTTCTTTTATTTGTTTGAAATATTTTAAATTATTATTTAGAAAAGTATTGCTATTTTGTTTGTTTTTTAAATAAGAGAAAGTAAATGCAAATTCTCATAACAAAAGAAGCAGAGACCCACCTCCATCCCCACCCAGAATCCTACTGTCTAGAGGCAGTCATGTTTAACTCAACTTTTTCTTTTGGAATTTTACCTCAAAAAAAAAAAAATCAATTTTTGATTCTCTATAGAATTTAGAATTGTACACAACGAATGCATCATCAAATCAGGAGTGTTAATTTACTGAGGAGAAATAAAGTCCATTGGTAATGTCAAATGTGGGTTGGTTTCATCACCAGTTAAATTTCAGGCTTACATTAGTTCTGAGATTCTAAACTGAGTGGCGTATGTAACAAATGTCCTACTAGAGTTAAAAAGATTGGGCCATATATGAGAGTTAGAAAGTAAGAACTTGCAGATTTGATATAGTGAAAAGGATGGGGAGCAGGCTCATGGATGAGTCACGTAAAAGTAAGTTAGCTATGATTATGAATAAGATGGTGACAAGAATCTGCATACAAAATAGGGGCTATAATGAATAAGCTTTGTGGACTTTGTCTCCACCCACTGAATAAAAACATGGGCTTGTCTGTTGTTTATTAATTCCCACCACATAGTTGGCATTTAATCAATATTTGCTGAATTAACAAATGAATGAGTGGAAGAATACACAGAATGTGGCAAATGTAAGGGGACAATTTGTTACAATGCTATGAATGGTTTCCCTTGAAAAATTCTTTCATGAATATAAATTGAAAAGATTTCTCATCCAAGTTGGAGAGCTAAAATTTGTGCTTGCAGTGTCTTCACATTGCCAGAGTCTCAGTGAAAATCTGATAGTCTATGCAGCAGTGTGAATTCACCTCTCTCAGAAGTACAATCAAAAGAACGCATTTCACAAAACAATGCAGGGATTTCATTTGGCGGAGAACTGAGTTTTAAAACCTGGTACTTAAATTTTCTCCTCTTTATCTTTTCTGAAAAATTTGTTTTCTTGAGTTCTCCACACACGTTGGCTGGTATTTTCACACTTGAGCTGTTTTAATTATTTGCAGAAGGATCTAATGCTGAGGTGGACTACATGCTCATGACTTTTTCATTAGCATGTTTAATGTTTTTGCGTTACATTTGTGGTCTTGTCATATTAGGGTAATTTTTTTAATCACCCATCATTCATTGCCAGGATTTTAATTAGCAAATATATTATTTTGGTCAATCTTGTTTTTTTCCCCTCTTTTTCCTTTGTTCTTAGTTCCAAACAGCAAAGGCATCTTAATACTTTATTAAATTGATTCCAATTCATTCACCACAGGACTCTAAAGCTCCATGAGTGTCTTGTTAGTTCTTGTTCTGGTGAGAACCAATATTCCATGATGTCATTCCATGCCACGGCATGTTGTGGAAAGAGTAGCCATTAGAAGACCTAACTTGCAGCCAGGGTCTGTAGTTTACCAGCAATATAAGTTTAAGCTGATCACTGAACCCCTTTGTGCCTTAGTTTCTTTATCTATCTAATGAATTTAATACTATTCTTCCAGGATTGTTGTAAATCAACTGAAACAAAAGGTTGATAATGTCTTCTGGAATGCACAAAGCACTCTGTCAATCTAATAAGGTTGTCCTGGTAACTGGTTAAAGTATGCTGTTCCAGAAATACCTACTGTTCAGTGTAGACAGAATCATAACCAATCCTCCTAGCTCACCTCAATTAATTAGTCATTCTTTGAAAATTCGTTCAGCACTTACGGTATGCCTGATAGTGGTCAACAATATCAATAAAAATTTTATTCTCATTAGCATAGATTCAAGTCAGCAAAAGATCAGGAAAAATAATTTATATAAAATAGAAAATATGTAAGCATGGGTATACTTATATTTCTACTGCAGAAGTACCAGCATGTCATTGATTTGCAAATTATATAAATATATAAGTTTTCAAAGAATCTCTCTCATTCTGTGTACATTCACTTATTATAACTCATGAACATTCAAAAGAATTTCTAAGTGGTGTTTAAGATGCGGGTGGGTGAAACACTCATTCCCTTGGTCCCTGAGCCAGGACCAAGCCCCAGTAGGTGCCTTCATTAATAATCCTTTAGGAAGGTCATACTCTCTCTTCTCAGATACAGTCACCTTTTCTCCATTGGCCTTCTTCTCTTCCTTTTTTCGTTGTTTGTTATTTTGGTGAAAGAAAACCATATTGCCTTACCCATAAAAGATTCTATCTGTCACAATCTCTATTACTCACCTAAACACCTGTGTCACAGTATAAACAGGCACCTCTTCCTCATCCCACCCCAGAGATTCTAAATATGGCCCTGAGTATTCTCCTTTGGTTTATGTCATGTTTTTGGTAGGAAGAAAAAGCTAGGTCATCCTTTGCCTTATAATGTGCCTAGTGATAGAGGACACAGAGGTGCAAGGGCTCTTACCCAAACATGCCTGTTAGCAGTTACATGAGTCTTGGCAAGAGCTCTAGTTCTTCTGTGTCCAGGCTTCTTCATCCGGAACAGGAGGTGACAAAACTGCACAATGTCTTTGTAAGAGCTGTATGCTAACACATGTAATGTGCTGTCTGGTACAGAGTGAACAATATCAGATAGTATAATCTCTTGAAAGGTTATTCATCTTAGTCATTAATCCTTACCATGATATTCTCACAGGAATCCTGGTGACTCTGAAAAGATGAACAGAGGTTTATTGGATAAACATAAACTAATATTCTATCATTATTTTAATAGTAGGAATCTATAGCATAGATACAATATAAAAAGCTAAAGTACTATTTTGTCAATCTGCCCATTACAACACTTTGAAATTTAAAAATTATATATGTATTTATCTTTTAATATCTCATCTTAGTGTCCTCCTTTTTTCTAATACACTTAAGACCAGAGACTTTACTTTTCCTCTAAATTAAGTTTATATGAATACAAGGGGACTCAAGAGAGGATGAAAGTTCCCAGAACCTCTAAGTCATTTAAAGGAAAGTAATGAAAGACTCACATCTCTTAAGGAACTAGCCACCCCAGTGGGGGAGAAGGTAAGTATGGAACACTAAGTGTCAATGGCATCTGTGACAGACAGCCTCCCACGCCCAATAAACCAGCCCTTGTGTTGGCCCCTCCATGGCATACCAACAGGATATAACAGTGGGAGTGGTACATCGCTTAAGAGACTAGATTATAAACCTGCATCTTGGTGTCTCCATCTCTCTTCCTCTTAGACAGCTATGCAACGAAGAAGTTCCGTGAGAGCTGCCCCTACAGAAGCCCACAGGTGAGACACTGAAGCCTCTGACAAAGAGCTGGTCCTCAAGGACCTGAGGTCTACAGTCAGTAGTCCCACGAGTGAATTTGGAGCGGGAGCCTGCAGACCTCTCCAACCTTCAGAAGGCTGCGGCCTAGACAACACTTGACACAATCACCTGAGATTCTCTGAGCCAGAACCATCCCTGCCCTCATCCCAAGTTCTCAAAAACATAAAGAACGTTTATGGTTTTCAGTCTCTAAGTTTGGAAGCAACTTCTTGGGCAGCAATATGCAACCAATGAAGTGTTTTTCAGACTTAAAGCTACTCTCCAATTAAGAAAAGGTAGGGTCAGTAAGCCCTCACCTCATGTGGGTGGGCAGCTTGGAGAAAACATGGCATGAGTGAAGACAATTCAGAGAGAAATGATCGCTCTTCTTTTAGCCTCTCAGGTCCAGACAGGCAGTTCCGCCTCCAGTAAAATGACTATTACTGGTCTCGTGTGTACCTTTACAAGATATTCTGAGAATTTGTTTCTTTATATCAGTGTTGATATTTAATAGTGTCTACCTGCATAAATACTAATACTGTCTCCTTGACATATACAGAAAAGAGAAGCATATAAACTTGTAAAATGTTGTACTATGCTTTAAACCCATCTGCAAAGTGGGCTTCTTTTTCAGTCCTTGGGAACTGTTCTAATTTTTATTGTCTGAATGTTTCATTTTTATTCTGCCTTTCTATTTTTCCCAGATGCATAGAGCAGACTATTCAAAATTGCATTTCTATTTAAAACTATTGCAAAATCACTTGAGAAATAAACTTCTAAATGATCATTTTTATTCATGCAGTAAACTAGTTCTTCTTAGTTATTCTTCCTCCCTTTGTGGAGATATTTAACTTTCATTAATAATTAATTATCTGTTTTTTAAAAATATGCAGTGAGTTCACTAATAATTCATTATTTCTTTTAACAGTGTGTTCAGCTGAGGGTCCCTGAATATTGAATTAATAGCTGTTAGAATTATGAAGATTTCTTGTTCTGTATGAAATTCACACATTAATTATTAGGAGTTTATTCTTATTTCTGAGTCTCACAAACTTCTGAGATTTACTCTTGAGAACTTGCTTGTGTTACATGACAGTCTTGGAATCCTGTTTCTTACATTCTTTTCCTTTTCAAATCTTAACTTGAAAAATTTAAGAGACTATCTTTCTGAATTAGCATTTGAAGAATCAATGAAAATTTGTTTCAGTCTCTGCTTCACAAAAGAGAAGTTCTTTATTTTCACTTTAGTCAAGTTTTCTTTCACATGGAATATTTCCACACTCCTTTATCACTCTTCCCATAATTATGTTGTATGTCCTCTTTATAACGCCAGCTTACCACTAAACTTGTGCTACACGTCATTTGAAAGATAGCTGCACACCTTATTTATTTTTAACCCTAAACTGCAAAACAGGTTCACATGATTTAAAACACACACACACACACACACACACACACACACACACACATGCACACACTAATTAACATATTCTAAAAATTATAAAAGCCTTAGATAGCAAAGGTGCTGTTTTACTTGATTAACAGAGTGTCCTTGTTTTTGTTTTTATTTTTGGAAAGTTTATTTTTGCCCTTTGCTTTATGTTTCTGGACTCCCTTCCCTCAAGTTGATTTTTAACCTAGCTTTGCAGACTATGCAATAAAGTGATACAGCTTACAAAAATTGTGTCCATCTTGCCCTTGTTTATTTTGTAATGTAATAGAGTACATTCGCTTTTGGGTCTTCCTAATTCCTTGGGTCTTCCTAATTCCCACCATCCAAACATTAACGACTGATTTTCTTTGTTTCTGGCTCTTATCCATGAGACCAATCCCTAACAGTGTGCATTGTATGTTTTTCCAGATTTTCCAACTGTGTCTCCCTTAGCATTCATCACTCTTCAATTTTGGTTCATCGATTTAGTGACACACAATGCAAGTTTCTTCCTCCGTGAAAACTTCCTGGAAGGAAGTTGCTAGGAACTTGCTAGGACTTGATAAAGTAGTATCTTGAAAACAAACAAAGAAAAAGAAAACAGGAAGAAAATGTTAATCTTCTAATAAGGGAAAAACGATGCCAGTACAAACTTATTGAAGCAAACTTTGTTCCTAGATTCTTGGAAGTGACAGCAAAGATGGCAGCCCATCAAGAGAAAACCTATAGATTAGTAGTTCTCCAAGTTTAGGATGCTTAAGAAAACAGCATCTGAAAGAAATGCCTTGCGAGAATGGTAAACTTTTAGACCCCACTCCTAGACATTCTGATTCAGAAAATCTGCAGTGGCACAAGGAATCTTCACTGTGAAAGATGTATATGAAATCATATTTAGGCTCATGCTTTAAGGAACATTTCCATGAGAAACACAGAAAACTCTTTAACAAAAAAAATCAATGAGCACATTCATAGCATTGAAACAAGAAGGAAGTTGAATTATGTGTTTATCACAGATTGAAAATAATCAGTCCTCTTTAAGATATTCTTGAAGTTTCTTTAGAGAACTTGTAATTAGAGGACTTATTTAAGTAATTCAAGAAATAATATGTTTACAGAAAATTGACTTGCAAATAATTTAAAGAAAGTATGTGAACTTGCTTTGAAAAATCTAAAGGAAGGTTCTTCTTGACGAGGTAGAAAACTTTGAAATATCCAAGCTAGAGCTGATTTAAACCTTACGAGTTTTGTTAATTCTAATGATTCTGCTTTATTAGAAGGCTATGGACATACAGAGATTCCCACTTAATCTAGAAAGATATTTGAGTTGAATCTTTGTTTACAGAGAAGTAATTCCTTTTCTTGACTGCACAATAGAATTATCTGGGAACTTTATAAATGCTTATGTCTGGATCCCAGTCTACGTATTGGTTTTTAATTACATCTAAAATGCTGAATTCTTTTCAGGATGACATTAATTTATAGCCGAGTTTAATAATCATTATTCTAATTAACCTGACAAGTTTTACAACAGTGAAATTAAACCTAAGATAGACAGATCCTGGGTAACTCACACAATGAACAGTGCTTTGCAGTTCATCGTCAGCTATAAACTTTAAACTGTATACTTCTTCTAATATTAAATGTACTCAGAGAAAGTAATTAGAAGTGATGTTTCAGTAACAATATAAAGAGTACTTTTTGAAATTTTATTTATGTTATTTCTTAATTAGGTTAGTCTTTACCTAGGAGTGAGGAAGGTCAACAATCAGAGATGAATTTTACTAACTGTCACATTAACTTAAATTTAGATCTATTTGGTAGGTGAAATAATGGCCTAAAGATAGATCTTAATCCCAAGAACTTAAATAGCATGAATTTGATAAAGGGGATTTAAGGTTGCAGATAGAATTAAGGTTGCTGATCAGCTAATTTTAAGACAGGAAAATTATCCTGTGGATTATTTGATTGGATCCAATGTAATCACAGGAGTCCTTTTAAGTGTAAGAAGGAAGCAAAGGAAAAGAGTCGGAGAAAGAGATGTGACCACCAATGCAGAGTCAGAGGGATGTGATGTGAGAAGTGAACACAATAGTACTGACTTTGAAGCAGAGGAAAGGAACGCAAGTCAAGGAACGTGGACATTCTTAGAAGCCAGAAAGAGACAGACAGACATTATATGGCATCACTCATATGTGGTATACAGAGATATCAAGCAAATGAATGAATTAAATTAAAGGAAAATAGATTGAAAAAAAGAACTAGCCTTTTTACGAAGATGGTGCCGAAAGTGAAGGAAGCCCCTCCCTGCCCTTCCCAAGGCCAAAGCAAAAGCAAAAGCTTTAAAGGCCAAGAATGCATTGCTGAAAGGAGTCCACAGAATACACACACACACACACTTCCCACATCACCCTCCTTCCAACAACCCAAGATCCTGCGACTCCAGAGGTGCCTCAAAAAGCCTCTGAAGAACACCCCCAAGAGAGACAAGCTTGGCTACTGCACCATCATCACATTCCCCTGACCACCACGTCAGCCCTGAAGAAGACAATCACACGCTGTGTTCACTGAGGAAGCCGAGGCCACAAGCACAGGTCACACAGGCTGTGAAGAAGCTCCTGTCATTGACCGAGTCAACACCCTGATCAGACCTGATGCAGAAGAGAAGGCATATGTTCCACTGGCTCCTGACTATGCTCCTTTGGGTGTTATCAGCAAAACTGGGATTATCTACACTGAGTCCAGCTGGCCAATTCTAAATGTGATTTTATCACCATTAAAACAAAAAAAGAAGTAAATCAAACAATAGACTTTTAGCCAAAAAAATTTAAAAAGTGAAAATATGCCAATCAGTGGGTACAGGAAGAAATGGGGGCTGGGGGTGGTGGGAGGCAAATGCAATATTCCTTCATTAAAATCAGTTCAACAAAAGGAAAAAATTAGAAAAGTCAAACAATGGTTTTTCCCCAAGAACCTTCAAAAGGACCACTTCTGCTTCTTTTTTGTATTTAGCTGAGTGAGATTCACCCTGGACTTTCCAAACCATAAGATAATGAATGTGTGTTGTTTGAAGCCACTAGGTTTGTGGTCATTCTTCTGCAGCAGAAAAAACAAAACCTAATAACCTACCAATTACATAAAAGAAGTCTGTCATGCCCTGGTGGAGCAGAGGGTGCATACAATTTACATAAATCCCAGCCATGATGCTGTACAACATTAGATCAGTACAAACAAAGTGAAGACCTTGATTTTGACAACAGGGCATATTGTGAAAGAAAAAGTTTCATTGTGCAGAGCAAATACTCAACTACCTGGTGAAGACTTTTTGTTTCGCAATGGCATGATATCTGTACAGTCTCATTTTAATTTCTACTTTTCACTTGTTCAAACAACAAATATTTGAAACATTATAATGTCACTTTGCTTGGCATTAGGGATAAAAAGGCAAGCAAATCAGGCATGGTCCTCTCTTTCCTAGATCTTGAAATCTGGTAGATATTACAGGAACAAAAATGGAAAATTCTGATGCTGTGTACTGATTTGTTCATTCACCCACCAGTTATTTAGACAGTACTTACTTTGAGCTATGGACATGAAAAGGACAGACTCAAGTCTACCTTTTAGATTCTTAATGAGAGTGGTAGGGAACCCATCCCCTTCAGGTTTGATCACCATAGAATAGACTTAAACAGATAAGAGATTTTATAGGTCAGACTGATATTCGTCATTCCGGATGACTATGGAGTAGTTGGTACACCAATATGGCAAGCCCTTCTTTCTAGCACCTCAGCAAGGCACTTTCATTGTTTATTCTAGGGTGTTTCCATACAATGAACTTGAGTCTCCATTTTTCTGACATCTTGGAATTGGTCCCCAAATAAATAAAAATGTAAGCCAATTTTGTTACTGAGAGATCCGAGATCCAGGGGTTCCACCAACCACTCCCATTGCAATCTAAGAACACTTGAAATTCCTACTAAATTGCAATTTCAGTGCCTGACATTCTGGAAACTGCCTTTTAATATGGACTCCAAGACTAAAGTATGAAAACTTGCCTTGCCTTGGAGGCTTTTAGTTCATACCGTATTATCATTTTTTCCTTTATCAATCTGAAGAGTCAGTCCTTTCTAACTTTAGTGTAATACCAAGAGGTTTCCATGGGTTCTTTGAGTAAGGCCATCCTCTTAATATAGTAAATCTCATATTTGGTGCATGAGACACCATCTGGAGAAATAAGTGAATAGCTTGTCTCTGAATGTTAGATCTTAGAAAAGAGGAGAAGTGAAGTTCAACTAAGCAGTGTAGCTTGGATATACTTAAGGTTGGCAAGAATAGAATATCCTAGTATCCAGAATATTAAAACCTAATAATTTATATTATAGCAGGTTTTAGAAAAATTAACAGAAAGGAATCTATTCCTTCTAAGTCTCTCTCTCTCCTTATTGTTGTCCAAATTTAAAAGATATGGAAGAGACAAGATATCTCATCACTAGAGAAACCTTTTATTCTCTGAAATGGAGATGAGTCACTAGGTTTCACCACGAACCAGAAAACATATGCTCAAGACTAGTCAAGACTATTAACTCTGGGTCCATAATCATTCCTCAGTTTTGCAATATAATTTGTAGTTCCGAAAATATCACAAAGAGAGTGCAGTGGTCAAAAAACTGGGTATCAGGAGATCTCAATATTTACTTTTCTTGTAAATTCATATGTTGACATACAGTGTATAATTTTTATTCTCTTTTAAGTCTTAAGGGTATTGATTAAGCCCCTTGACCTCAACAACACTTCTAAGTATGGTGTCCAAAGAGTGTCTTGCTACAAACTTAAGACTGTGAAATTCAGCTTAATTAAGCAGCTAGCTAGCCTCCTTCAAAAACAAATGTAAGATATTTCTCAACAACTGCAAAATATATTATGAACTTTTTAGAGCTGTTAGGAGTCAATATTTTGTTTTGCAAAGGAGGTAACAGAGGCTCAAAGAGGTGAAGTGACAAGCCAAAGACACAGGGCAAGGACTTGGATGGATAGGGACACTAACATTTAATATAAGGACAGCCCTACTTCCACAGCAGTGGTGTCATTCACAAAGGGTGTTTGCCACAAGGAGTTTGTTTTCGGCCACTCAAATGTCCACTGGACTTTTGCCACAAGGAGTTTGTTTTCAGCCACTCAAATGTCCACTGGACTTTTAATGAAATATACCTTCCAAAGAAAGTAAAGACACCTATGAATGAAATAGTATTATAATTTATAGAAGCTTCCCTTATAGTTATTTTTTTCCTGAAGACTTAATAGCTTCCAAGACCAATAGGTATCGATGCTTAATAATTTACTTCTTAATCCTGGCTCAAGTTTCTTCCATTTTTTCTAGCCATTCCAAAATGCCTCTACCCAATCAAACCACAAAGCAGATAGATGATAAAACTCTCCTGCTTGAGTATTTGATCTTCTTCATTTTGAAAAGAAGGCCCAAAAGCTTTGACAAAATGATTCCATTCCATTAAAACTGGCTTTCTACTTAAGAAAGAAACCACTGAGAATGAACAGACATAGGTCAGGAGTCTCCACGTGTGTGACTTACTTCTTAAACTTATTTCAACAGACCCCCTGCACACTGACTTGTCGTTCAATGTAATGGCCATATAAAACTCATCTAATCTGTTTTGCCTCAAGTTTGTTATGCTGTGTTCGCCCAGTGCTTACAGGACTGAAGAATAACAGAAACCAGACCCAGAAACACTGCATTTTTCTCCAGTTTCCAAATGTCATGCATCGAAACAGTCCCTGGATTCCTACCAGTCTGTTGATTGGATTCAGATTATGACCTCCCTCTTCGTTCCATTTAAATTGCCCTGAAGGTATGAGCTCAACAGAGCTCTCAGAGAGTGTTGGCACATGCTGTGTAAACAGCGTTCACTCAGAGCTCAGGAAGGCCTCACCCCACAGCCTATGGACATCTCCTTAACCAACGTATAGATGTGACACAAATCATGCTTTCATTCATGTTGAGAAAAGCATGTGTGTGGTGCATTGCAGTTTGTGTGAACTAGAAAGAGAAGACATGTTCCAAAGGATTATCCAAAACACTTTTAAATCCAAGGTGTTCAGAAAATAATGTGTCGGGATAAACAACTGTCAGATACTTTAAAAAATTATTTTCCTTATTTAAAGGAAAGGTGCAGACAGAAATAAAGGCAAGCAAGCAAGCAGGCTGGAAGACAGAGGAGGAAAAAGGTTTTATTTTATTTGGTTTTATTTTTATTTACTTGTTCATCTTAGATTTTTTCACTGGCCCCAGGAAGGAGCCCAGATCCTTGGGCTGTAGGTGAACTGCGCTCTGCGGAAGGTAGTGGACCAAACTACTACTCCACCAGGACACACCCTGTCAGGGACTTTAGAATGCAGGCTGCTTCTGTTCTTTTCGTTCACCTCTATTTGTCAAGCAGTTGCAGGGCTCTCAGGCTAAAAGCGTTCTTTTGCATAACTGATCATTACAATAGATGTCTTTATGTCTGTTGTTTATACATTCACAGTGAGATTAATTAATAGGGTCAGGATCAGAGAGAAAAGAAGAGACCAACAGGAGTGCTTCTGAAGAATAGATCTTAGGGTCCTAAAAAAAATCTTTCCTTCAGAATGGGAGATGGCAGCTTCCTATCCTTAGAATGGTCAGAAAGCCAAAACGCAGAACAGTTATTAATTGGCCTCACATTACCCAACAACATAGGTTTAAAAATGTATGTGAAATTTGCTGGAGATTTCTGAACTGCAATGGTGCTTCCCAGGTTAAAATAGATGTGGTCAGAATGCTATTGCCCAAACAGGGACCTCTTAGCCTTCTGTGATCTGCATGAAATGGAGTGGAATTTATTCCAGAGAAAGCGAAGTTCCTTTTTAAAATTGGGAACCAATTCATCTGTTAGGGAAATCAGCAAGTATTAGAGAAGAGTTTTTATTATTAAAAGAAAAAAAAGGAGTTGCATCTAGTTCCCACACCTTGTTTTCTAATAAATAACATGAATGAAAAAATTTTTTTAAAATTTCTTGGAGAAATGACTGATTCCAAGATTAGGGTAGAAAATATACAAAATGAGCCTGGAACATCTTTTAGTGTCAGAAAGTAACGTATTCAAACACCTGCAAATGTATATGAGCTTAGGTCAAATGGACACAGGAGCTGGCAGACAGAGTGACAGTAGCCAGATCTGGAAAAGAAAACTGAGCAAGCAAAATAAACGTATAGGATTAAATTATAAACCAAAACAAAAAATAATATCCTTGAGTCAAAACTGATAAGACTATATGAATTCCAAAAATGTGCATTGCTCCCCACTTCAGGCAGTGGCTCCTCACTCTCCATCCCAACACGTGCACTGCACGCAATGACTCTCTTCTACAGAGCGCATTATGGGAATGTGCTGGAGGGGGAGGCATGTTCCCATGGAGAAACCTGACAGGTGATGGGTCCACAAAGCAGCATGAGAGTGGCTAACAAAGAAGTTATCATGGGGTGCCAAAGAGTCATGGAAAATGAAGAACTAGGTCTGGAGCCAAGAGGGCGAAGCTGAACAAAGTCATGGAGACATGTAACAATATGGCCCACTTGAAGTGCAATGAGGTTTGAATAGCTGAAGTGAAGGTGTATGTGGGATCGCAACAAGAAATGAAACCAAAGAGCAGGCACTTGCGGAGAGCTACTGGATGGCAGGTAAGAAGGAGGGTTGGAGGAAGGCATGCGTAGAAACATCTGGCAGAGATGCTGCCAACTTCACACAGCAGCATGTTTAGGAGAAGTGCTGGAGGACTGTCACTAAAATCCTCCCAGCACAGCTCTGAGGGCATGAGCTCCAAACAAACCTGATGGAACTGCTTCCTGTCTGTCACCTTCTAGCCATTCTGTCCTAGGTTTCCTCATCGTTAAATTTAAAAAATGCAAAAATTATCTTTCTAACATGTGGTGAAAGACCCATTCAGTGTGGTGGCATACGGTGGCACATGTGTCTGTGTGACATGTGTGTGTGTGTTTTCAGCCTCTAATTGTTTTAAAAGCACATGAAACACAAATCATTAAAAAATGTTTCAAGGTGACTCTTTCCCTTTTGGTATTTAGACACTAAAACACTAATAACAAGGAAAAAGAAAACAAACAAGATAAGGACATACTATGAAATTGTCCATTTTTCCCTTTCTTTCTTATTCTTATTAAGGAGAAATTGAATGGGAGCCACAGAAAATGATTACAACTGAAGGAGTGAAATAACAAGTCAAAATGAACTGAAAGCTATGACGTGGTCAGCCTAACTAACTTGAGTTTTTCCATGTGGTTGGAAGGGGAGAACTACTTTAATCCACTGGAACAGAAAAGGAAGGAAGTTAAGAAGTGACAGACTTTGAACACATAACTGATGAGAAAAAGACTTTCTCACTTAAAAATCAATCTTTCCCCCCTGCTTTCATCTTCAAAAAAGGAAAAACGGTGGCCACGGGCTGAAAGCCCTGAGCAGGAGCTGCTCTGAGCTTTCCCCAGTGGCTGAGCTCCGGATGGGCTTACTCATTCTGCTGTGGGCGGTGTCCTCGCCTCACTGATTCCAGGAACTTCTCACAGTCATAGTAAAGGAGTAAATTGTCTGCAGCAGGTGGTGATCGGCTGCACAAAGACACTCGACTTAGACCATTACGGAGGACTCCCCTCCCCATCAGAGTCCCCTCGTCTTGCCCAGTAACTCTGCCTGGGCCACAGGCAGCCCCTTGAGGTTGCAAGCCAGAGGGCTGTGATTTGCGCTGGTTGACAAATCTGTGATTCTTGGAATTGTTGGGCAGGTGGATTTGCCGAACAACTAATTCCCCTGACTGGAAAACAAGATGAGTAAAAGGAACTGTTGAGAGGCCTGCTGTCAGTGACTTCCTCCCTTTTAGAGGAAGGCCCCATTGAGTGTGGCGTTGCTGTGCGTGGCATCGCGGTAGATGCCTCCATAGGGAAGCTGACTGACAGTCAGGGCACCAGAAGTCCAACCGGACTTTCCTCGTACTCATCCGGGTTTTCTTCCAAATATCCTACCCAGCCTCTTCCATTCAACGTAAACAAGTATTATGATGCATTTGGCGGATCCGGCCTTAATTTTAAAAGGGCCTGTTCAGTGATAAGGTTTTTCATCGCCCCGTCGCAGTGTTTGGTGTTGGAAGGAGCAGCGGACCCAGTCTGGTAGACCAGAAGCATGTGCTGTAGGCTTCAGCGTCACCAGACACGGAGATCCCAGTCATGCTTTAACCGCAGGGGCAGTCAGCTGCAAACGGGTGTCGGGGGGAGCGTGGAAGGTGAGCATCGTTCAGCCCCCGGTGGGTCAGCCTCAGGTGGTCCTGCTTTAGGATATCCTCCTGGAGATCTAATAAATGTTTTGTCATTTCGCACTGTTGGAGCTTAGAATTCTTACTTGCTGCTAAAACATAGTGAAAAAACAAGTCCTGAGTGTGTCTGGCACACCCGAACAAGAAACCCACTTAAAATACTAAATTTGTCTTTTTAATTGTTTCATTTTATGTAAACACATAGGATCATCTTTATGAGGAACAAAGAGCTTTGAATGAATAAAAGAATGATTGAAAACTGGGCTAATCATCAAATTTATTAATTCCATAAACCTTAGGTCAGTGCCCACTTTGGGTCTACACTGCACTGCACAGTGAGATTAAGTGGATAAATAAAACCTTCTCCTCAAAGTGTTCATATCTCATGTGATACAGTCACATAAGAAGAACATGGAAATACAATGAGAAAAGACGAGAAGAGAGAGCATGCAAATATTTCTGAATTCTCAGAGAAATAATGAAGCCATCGCTGTGTCTTACAAGATAACTAGAAACTAGCTTAGGTAGAAAGGAAGCAAGTAAGCACTAAGTATTGAAGACATTATGAGCAAAGACAAGCATCTATCACTCAGACTATCAATTGAGTGATAGACTTCAGAGTCGTTCAATGCACAACTTGCATGCTGTATTCAGAAACCCCACAAAAACAAAAGAAATGGAAAATTGTGTTTGAATTCATAAAACTGCAAACTCTTTCTTGCTGTATGGCAGATGGTCCTCACAGGAGATGAGGGCCAGGGCCCAGAGCAGACAGAAAATACATTCTTCTTCAAGAATCACCTTACATAGCATGTTAAGAAAACTGAACTTTATCCTATTCGTTAGTATTTCTCCTAAAGTTTGTGCATGGCATCACCAGCTGAACATTTTTTGATTGCAGACATGCAAGTCCAATTCCTAGATATTGATTTCGTAAGTCTGGAGTGGGGTCAGGGATCTGCATCTTTAACCTGATATCCCATTCATTCTTCTGGCTCCTGGAATTGAGGAGGCATGGTGAGGGTGATGGGGTGTTCCTTAAGAGGACCAGTCAGAGGAGTGGCATGCTCAAATTGGTTTCAGAAGAAAGACTGTTCTGGCTACTAGTGAAGGAAAGGATTGGGAATTGGCAGATGGGAGGCAGTTTAAAGCGTGTAGAAATACAGATGAAAATGAGATAAAGTCTTTAGGGATGAAGAGGAGGCAAAAGAATGATGCAGTTTCTTAGCCAAGCTAGAGGCCTCAGTGCCAGAGAAGCACATGATTCTCCCTTGTTTTCTGGATGAAGAACTTTACTTGGGAAAGTGTCTGTAAGGAGACATAAAGTGCCAGAGACCTGTGTGGTGTGTGCTAAAATAGTTGCCATTGACTCCATGGTTCCTGCAGAGGACATGCCTATCCAGCTGGTGAGGCTGAGGGAGTCATTAAGCACTGTGGTCCCAAACAGCATGAACAGATAAACCACATATTCCTTGTCCTCAGAAATCCTTCACTTAAAGGAGAGAAGATATATGATCGAAACACTCACAAATACCCCTTTGACTGCTGATTAGAATAGCATCAACTGAATCATCAAGAGTTGTGAAGAGCACACACAGAAAAAAGAAAGGGGGATAGGGAAGAAGGCAAATATGAAAAACCATGGGTTTCATTGGACCATTTATTTTCCCCCTGGAATTTGGTCACCTGGTGAGGAGATGCATGAGCTCTTTCAGCAAACTAAAAGCAAGTGTTTTCACACAACTTTAAACATCCCTCTTCCACACATTAGCCATATTACCTTCAGCGAATGAGCTAATCTTTCTATTCCTCCATTTCCTCATCTGTAAAATGGGAATGATTGCACAACCTCTGAGGGTGGTTGGACATAATAAATTTGTAGAGCTCTTAGAAGAAGGCAAACGCATTGTCTGACAGCAGTGCAGCACCCAAAACACCCTTGGAAGTACTTTTTTAAGTTTAACTTAATTCACTTCCCAGCAGGGACTGATGCAGTGGCTGATAGGTCCCAAAGCCACACCGACAGCCTGACTGTGGACATCAAGAAATCAATGCCCACACTCACAAGGTCACACTGAGCCCTGTGACTATGTCATGGCTGCTTACTAACATGGCGGGTAGAGCTCAACTCTGTGATTGTTCTGTGGGCTTTCAGTCGGCTGTATTTGTTTATGTTTATTTTGTATCGCTGTCTCATTAGTTTATAATGATTTAGGAGAAGAAATTCACACCTCAATATACACATCAATGTGTGCATCACACCATATACCCACCACCAGCATTCCAGTCCTCATCACCACTCTCAACTAGCTCCTTCTTCCACATTGTTCCCTCCTTCTCTTCCTGCCCCTCTTCTGGAAACCTCTGTTTTGAGTTCAAAGTCTAATTTTATTGTGTCCTTTATGTTCATTTGCTTTTTTTTTTTTTTTAAATCCCATAAATATGTGAAACCATTTGGTATTTTTCTCTTTATGACTGACTTCACTTAGCATAATCACAGCAAGCTACTCTTGCATTTTAACCTGTGATTTCTAGGACTTTCTCCACTGATTTTTGCTTATGTGTGTGAGGTTCTGCAATACTGTTAGAAGAAAGAGCTGGCAAAAAAAAAAAATCTTAATCTAAAAGTTAAAATCCTAATTCAATTCTAGAGAACGGTGAGCCCAATCAGAGTTAATTCCCATATTGTGCAGAAGAAAAATTAGCTGTGAAGTCACTGTCCAGACAAGTCATACTTGATTTTATAATCTTATTTTGCTGTAATAAAGAAATATCAATGAGAAATAACTTCCCCTAGCTCCTATTCAGGTTGAAAGTTATTTGTCACATTCGGAGGAATATTTTGATAAAACAAATTTTCTCAAAGTGGGTTGTTTTATAATGAACATCAGAATCTCCTGAATGTTTCTTAAGCTTTCTAAGACTACCATAAACATAAAAAAAGTAGTTTTCTGAGGATAAATTCAAATCCCCCCCATATCCAGGATTCTCTGATAATTTTGTGCAGTTGCAGTGTGTGGCCAGGATAATGAGGCTCTGATAGAAATTCCTTAATGGATCTGATGTCCAAACTGAGAAAAGTAGTCTAGGTCAGATTTTCAGAAATTAGGATAATCGAGACAAGGAAAACACTATACCTAAAATATTGATATATAAGTAAATACTCATTATACGGAAATTAGAATGTAAGAAAAAGGAACTGAAACGGAATTAATTGCTAGGAAATAAATCCATAACAAGTTATGGACAGTTCGAAGATTGGACCTTAGACCTTTGAAGATCACATATCCCACAAAATGTCCCTTAAGGGTACTATCACAAGTAGACCCCAAGGATGCTCATGATTCCTTATTCTTCATGCTCTCATTCAGTTTAAGTTCAGCCACTGTGCCTCTTGTATTGTTAGGTCCCTGGAGACTAATGTCTGTTAATAATAAGCAGTAATAGACAATCATAGATATTAACAGATATTGAGTGTGGTCCACTAAGCAGCAAATATTTGCCAAAATGTATTGAGATGGGGTAGTGAACTTGTTGATAAAAATCCACCAAAAGAAAAAAATCCAATATCATTTAATGACAAGAGAGTTCGTTTACAAGATCTGTTATGCAATGTATCCTCAACATTTCATGAAAATGTCTGTCAAAATCACATTTTTCCATTCTGTCCCAACAGTGTGGCATGCAATTTTATTTACAAACTCTGTCACTGATTTTTCTTGCATTCTTGCTCCTGACCTTCAAAGTTACCCAGAGTTTTACAAATCTCCAACCAATTGAGTAATACCATGTATTGAATTTTCATAATACAGAACTCTGTTTTATAACATATAACATATACTTTTTTTTCTTTATGGGGAGGATTTATTTTAGATCTTCCAAGGAAACTTTATGTCACATAGAAAATTTTAAATCATATTTAGGTTTTTGAATTTGGGTTTTGTTCCTTACTAATGTTAAAATCAAAAGTACAGTCACAAATTCGTTCTTTTAATATTATAGCAGGAAAACTGTACTCACACGTCTTTGTTTTCTTATCTTGAGCTTAATGAAATTTCTAAAATACATATAATATCTTCATCATTCTTAAATTCTATTACTGAATCATATAATATCATAAAAATATCTTTAAAGATTCAAAGGTCTGTATTTAACCAGTATCTGAGAAAATTATAGTTACCAATAATGGCAATTACATATAAAGAATGATCTTATTTCTAATCTCAATTTCTAATCTCTAATTTAAATTGTCTGTTATTGACTGAAGCAAAGCAACCAAGAATTATAATCAGAAGTTACAAATATACCTATCACAGGTTTATTTCAGAAATACAACTCCAAATTAATGTTTTATATATATCTCTTGCGTCTTCTCAAGTTCACGTTAGTTTTCATTTTCAGTTTTAACTGATACTCAGTTGAAAAAGATAGCCATTTAAAGTTTAAATTCTTAAAATCAGTATAATTTTAAAATCTCAGGGAATTACTGGATAGGTGATGATTTTCTTTATTTTACGAATACAGTTTTGTTATTGATGCTATGATCAGTTCATCAGGCAAGATAGTTTTGAACATGACATGACACTAAATTCACTTTATATTAATATATAATATGCACTGTAAAATCCAGCATGAATACTTTAAGCAAGATTAGAATGTTACCTTTAAATTTGGTTTTTAGTAGACTGATAAAGATGATCTGAATATAAACATTGTGTTTAGTCACTTGGCCTTAAGAATGTTATTCATGACACTGATAGTAATAAGAGTGGTAAAAAAAATTGCAATTCTAAAAACTTGAGTTTAAAAAACAGCATAACATTTGGGGTTAAAGTTTTGAAATTGTTTATATTCTATACAAACTGAAGTATTTAAATTCACATACAAGTTTCATTAGCCTTGGGTATTTTTATTTAATTCATATAGATACTGTCGGTTTTATGGACATATTACTTAAAACATACTGATACAGATCTTCTAGCTATTGTTAGGAGTAGGCAGGGTAGGGTGTTCTATAGAAAAGCAAAATTATCATTCAGTGAGTTCTTTGCCCTTCCTTTTCTGCTATTGTTTGTTGACAAATTGTATTTTGTGTTGTTTGCTGCACTTTCTCCAGTTTTTCCAATTAGAGATTTTAAGGGTTTACATAACATCTCATGGTTCTATCTTCAACAGACAATTCTGTGAAAGTTCTTCTGGACATCTGTGCCTCCCATCTCCTAAGTGATTGCACCTCTTTAATGTAGGAAAGCTAGAGAAATATGCTCAAGGGAACTCTCTTTCTCTCTCTCTCTCTCTCTCTCTCTCTCTCTCTCTCTCTCTCTCTCTCTCTCTCTCTGTTAGCTTTGATCTCTAGGACTGTTGTATAATTATTTCAAAATGACTATGACTTATTTAACACGACTTTTTCTTTTCACATGTTCCACTGCAGTGTTAAGATGCAAAAGGTGTTCCCTTGTAAAGCCCCCAGTATCTGGCAGGCTGACATATTTCACAGGTAAATGCTGCAGAAGCAGCCTCTTTGATGTCTGAAAAGCACCTTTGTTAAGGAAAAGAAGCTTGGGAAAGCTTCATCTCCCAGATAACTCCATACTTTGGGGATTTGGAGGGCTCGGAAGAGAGATTTGAGTTAATTATGTTTGCAAAATATTTACTTGTTTCTTAAAGAAAAGGTTGCAAAAGTATCTTTCACATATTCAAAGAACTTTCAGCATTACTAGAAATTACATGATGATATGAAATAAAGGTAAATGAATGAAAAGTACATGGATTAGCAATCTCATTGATATCTGTATATATGCATATATATGTTAAAGATGTCAAAGTAAAAATTATAATACAAGTAGAGCTTTTAATGAATCAAAACTGTATTTTTAATGTAATTGACAATGTTTCAAAAGCTCCTGGGGAAAAAGTTTCTAGTACTATTTCCACAGCTACAATTTTAGACAAATACAACAGAGGCAGTCTCATTATCTAAGCATGCAGAATATGGTTATTTGTACACAAAGAATAATCTAAATAAATCACAAGTATTAGAGTAAGTTTACTGGATGACTTACCAAGTGAAATAGACTTCTGGTGGAGAGCGTACTGTCATATGTACAGATGCGAAAATATAATGCAATACACTTGAGACTAATACAGTCATAAAACAATCTTGCCTTAATAAAAGACTTTAAGACCCTCGTGATTATTAGAACATGTCTAATAATAATGATAAATTACTTGCCTGAGATAACACAGCAGGCAAAAGTTGGTTCAAAACTCCTGATTTTAGTTCCTGGCAGAAAATGAGAATTTGGGGGCAATGAATATGTCAGAAATCCTTGCTATTACTCAAAGCTATAGTTCTGTGAATCAAAGATGTCTATGCACATGGTCAGAAACTCCACATCAAGAATTTGAATTTAAATTTTCCACTTATGCCAAGTAGCTACATGATGCAAAAATTGTTTTAATTTACTGTGATAAAATAGCCCTGAATATTTATTATTTCAGAACATGGCACTAAGGCAAAGGCAAATGAAAAGGCTTGAATGAATTACTCAAGACAGACCACAAAAATGACTTCTATTCAAAAGAGGAGGGATGAACATGGGAGTTAGGATGAGAGAAGGCCTGGTTGCCACCTACTATCAGCATGACCTTGTGCAATGTATAACTTTGAGCCTCAAATTCCTCAAGCCACCTCCTAGGACCAAACAATCCAATGGAAACATTATGTAGGACATCATCTCCAAAGCATTTATGGAATACAAATGCATTATACAAATTAGATATATATGTATATGCTGTATAGTGTTATCATTGCTATAATATTGAGCGCTAGTTACAATTGCATTACACTGATCATTTTTTAAATCCTTTTATAGTCAATAGATTTTGTCAGTAGAGCATCAAACTACATTGTTAGAGTCATCATAACGTCAAACAAAAATCATTGTAAAGCCAGGGGAGTCACTTCTGAAGAATCCTAGAGAATGAATGAGAGGATCAAAGAGCAGGAAATGGGACTCACTGTTCTAGTCACAAGACTATTCTCTTTCTACTTATAACTTTGATCTAATCTGTCAAGCACCTTATGTTTCAAATTTTCTCAGCAGGCACGCATCTCTGCATTTTCTTCTTGTTCTCTGGACCCCTAGCTCCCTATATACCAGATAGGAGTGATATCGTCAGTCACACATTCACTCAGCTTGGACACCTACCTTGGGGTCATTTATTTCTCCCTGTCTTCTGCCCATCTATGCCTAATTTGTCACCAAGTTCTACTACTTTCATTAAATTGAGATGAAATTTATATAACATAAAATGAACCATTTTAAAGTATACAGCTTAGTGGTATTTAGCATTTTTATAGTGTTGTACAACTCACTGCCGCCTTTATCAAATTCCAAAATACTTTAATTACCAAAAAGGCAATCCACAGACCTATGAAGTAGTCAACCCCTTATTCTCTCCATCCTCAGCCCAGACAATCACCAATCTCCTGCCTGTCGGTGTGGATTTACCAGTTTTGGATATTTCATATAAATGGAATCATATAATATGTGGCCTTTTGGTGTCTGGCTTCCATGTATCTTTACTTCTTAGCTTTTCATGACTGAATAATATTCCATTGTTTGGGATACAACGTTTTATTTATCCATTCATCTTGTTGATGGACATTGAGAAATTTCCACCTTTTCGTTACTCTGAATAGTACTGGTAAGAACATTCATATGAAGGTGTTTGATTATCTGTTTTCAATTCTTTGGGTGTATACTGACTTAAGTTTTCTCCAGAGAAATTGAAACTATTCTCTCCATCTATATGTAGATAGAGATAGTTAGAGATTTGAGAAATTTGTCTTAAGATACTGACTCACATGTCTGTGATGGTTGATAAGTACATATTTGTAAGAAATCTGGAAATTCAGGCAAAAGCTGATGATGTAGTTTTGACTTTAACATTTTCAGGCTGGTGGTCAGGCAGACTGGAATCTCAGGCAAGGTTTATTTCTATGTTATTCTTGAGAATTCTTTCCTCCTTGAGAATCCTCAATCTTTGTTCTTAGAACCTTCGAAGTCCATCCATGTTATGAAGGGTTATGTAGTTTGCATAAAGTCTACTGATTTTAATGTTAGTCACATCTGAAAGTTAACTTCAAGAAATGTCTACACTGATGTTTGACCAAATGATTAGGCATTGTTGCCTCGTCAAATACACACATAAAATTATCCATCACATATATCACCTACATATAATCCTAGTAATAGAGTTGCTGGGTTATTTGATAAGCATTAACATTCTATTTAACTTTTTGAAAAACTGCCAAACTCTTTACCACAGCAATATCACTATTATGCACTGGCCCCAGCAATGCACAAGGGTTCAATTTCTCTATATCTACTCTGACACCTGTTATTTCCAGTAGTTTTTAAAAAAGCTATTCTAGTGGGTATGAAGTAGTCCAATTGTGTTTTATTTTAACTTTGAAATCACTAAATATTTGTCCTTGGAGTTCCACTACATAGGATAACTACTTTTCACATAACAGATGAGTTTCTGGGGACCTGAACCAGATACATTCTTTGAGTTGAAGAATACTCCAGTGACATCACATTTCAAAAATTATTCAATTGTATATCATGAGCTGGGAAACAGTTCTTCCAAACTTCTGGAGATTCCTTAAAGTAGCTTAACAATTTAAGCCATTCTGTAGGTGGACATAGTTGATGATTGCACTGGAATGGAAAAAGGAGGCATGGGTCATTGAGAGCCTTACTTTCTCCTTTTTTAAGAGTTAAATGGTCTTGGCTTTGATGCTCTGGGGAAGGACCTCATTCCTTCAGATAAGGGGGTTTCCCCAGTCCCATACTGACATATGTTTGCCTGATCTTGGGGTTCAGTATGAGCAACCCTACATGCTTGCAGATATGCATGCCTAATTTACTAGCAGACTCTTTTTTAATATAGCAGTCATTTGGTCTCTATCTACCCTCACGATGGTTTTAGGCTTAATATTAGTAAATAGGGTGTTCTTTATTATATTCATTTCTTGAAGATACCTCTATAAATGCAACTCATAGCATTGTATTCATTTTTCTATATTATTAATTTGATCTTACTACAATATAGGAATATGGGTATTGTTGAATATATTTTATGGATGTGAGAAACACCTTATTGTTTGATATCATTGAATGCAAAATTAATTCCTAATTGATTAAGCTATTTGAATAATGTATTTAGTATCCCATTATCAAACGATGGATAGGTTTGAAATTTGTGCAGTATTATACTTCTTGTTGTTTCCATTTTAAACTCTATTTTTTTAGGATTGGAGAAATAGCCTGGTAGGAAATTTTTCTCCTCTAAGGGTAAAATGCTGCTTTTCTAAAACAAGATAAAAGGGATAATGGGATACAGAATATAAAAAAAAAAATGAAAATATTGACAAGATTTGTGGAGAGGGGAAAAATCTTAAAGAGAGAAGTGGATTCAAGAATTAAAACTTTGATAAATTCAGTTTGAACTGATCCTTAATTCTCCAAACTATTGTAATTTTATAAGAACTATTGTCCCCTCATTCTCTCATATCATTTTTCTATTACCACTGATTATGCTTTTCTGAGCCTTTTATAATCCTTCCAAATTGATGAATAAGTATGTATCATTCCCCTTTGGCAGTTTTCACACTGTGACAAGGTCTGTATTTAACTAAGGCAATTTATTCTCTAGACAGAGCATTAGCAATGTGTGATGGCTGTGTGTGCTTTATAATAAGCAGAGGGTCAGGTAACTTCTTATCAACTTTCCTGCAAAACTTCCAGCTTAGGTTTCTAAACAGATAAACAATGCTCAAAGCTAAGTCAGTCTGCGTAGCTGTATCACATGTGTATGTGACTGTCATGTGTTCTGAATTTTTCTGTTTCAAGAACTTTATAATTTTTCTCCAAGAGTATCTTAGCATGAGATTACAAAAAATATTGTTCCAGGGACACTATCAGTCTAAGAAGTAGTCAGAGACAAAAACATAAAACAAAACCAAACTTTCCTTAGAAGTGTATACGTATAGTAAATTCAATTTGTCATTAGTAAAGAAGACCTCAGTTTGGATTATCAATTATTCCTTATTATTTTAAGGTTTCCATTTTATTTTACAACATCAGTTATTGTATTACTGTCTTAAGGAATAATGATAGAACTAACTTTATAATTTTATAGCAAGAATTTATTAAGTTAATACATCAAGAGTATTAAGCATTGCTTAGTTTTATCATCATCATTATCATCCTTAATTTGGGGAGATGAATTTTATTACTTTTATTTAAAGTCCTGGTTAAAAATTGAGCCTGAGTTCTAATTCAGACTTACACAGCACATGAGTGCAGCAGTCCATGTTGGATGGCAATAACTAAAAGTCCACAAACTGAGTGGCTTAAACAGCAAACATTTCTTTTCTCACAGTTCTGGAGGCTGGAAGTCCAAGTTCAAGATGCCAGCACGGTGAGTTTCGGTAAGACCTCTGTCCCTGTCTTGTAGATGGCTGCCTTCCTCCTGTGCTGCTATGACCTCTTTTTTGTAAGAACTCTGGGAGTGAGGTAAAAATCTGGTGTCTCTTTTTAGGGCACTAATCTTATCTGACTAGGACTCCACCCTCATGACTTCCTCTAAACCTAATCATCTCCCACAGAGCTCAGCTCCAAACATCATCATATTGGGAGTTAAGACTTCAGTACAGGAATTTTGTGAAATACACAATTCAGTTCATTTCAGTGAACTTAGACATAGCCTCTAGAAGTTGATTTTCTCAAAATGAGGATTAGAATACACCAGAGTCACTGTGAGATTTAAATGATTATTTTCCTTCTGCTGCTGGTTTGAATTATTTTGTGAGAATTTCCCCTTGTATAGAACATGTATGACTTTTACTATAAAAATAAGAGGATGCAATCTCCTAGGAGATAAGGAAATATATTTCTACTGTTCTTATTGGCTTGTTATTCTACTGCCTATTGCTTTCCAAATCTTTTCTGATTCAGCTTCAATTTTTCCAGTCACATTCCCCTCCATTTGTTCCATGAAATATATATTTCCAGTCAAATTAAATTACTCTTTGCCTCATGTTTTATGTCAGTTTGTATAAAATATGTTATTTAAAGTAATCCATCTGATGAAATTTCCCCTCTATAAAATGTTTCTAAACCTCTCTTTAGAAATAGTCTCTTCTTAGAGAATCAACAGCATTTGGGGCCATATAATATTTTTTCTTCTGCTTGCATTACAGTTAGTTATGTGTAATTTGAACCTATGTTCTTCTGGGTAAAAAGTTCTTTGAGTGAAAGACAAATTAGGTTATATCCCACAAAATTTAGCTCATAGTAGCCATTCATATCCTAAATGGATTGAAGCTACTGCAGGAGCAGGTGCTGAATTCCTTTGTTCTTTAAATGAAAAAAAAAAAAAAAAGATACGTTCATATTCATTATCATAAAGAAAAAACCATGAAGGGAATGGCTTACTCAGAGAAACAACTTTTGAGCACTCAAGAAGCAGTAATTATAGCCACAAAGCTGATGTGTTCATTCAAATGATAGTCAAGTTTTCACTAAAGTAAATTCCCTAAACATCACTATCAGGCAATTCTTCATTAGTTTAGAATGCTACTACAGATACTTGAATGGAATAAAAATACGTTGCATATATCTAGCACTTAAGAGTTTTCAAGTATCTCAATGTACATGGCCTCATTTGATCAGCACGTCAGCCCTATGCCATGAACAAAAGAATTGTGTTTTTTTGGCTCTGCTAAACAGAAATTTGAGTCTGAAAGGATCGACTTACCTGAGATCACGAACTGATACACGCTAAAACCAGGTCTACATCACAAATTTTCTTCTGGCTTATCTTTTCTCTACATACCAACAGTTTTGTTATCTCCCACCACGCAGCTTGTCTTTAAAAATCGTCACATAAGCCTTACATTTTAATTAGAATAGCATCTCTCACCGCCCTTCTCCCTTTAATCAGATGTGATTTTTTGCTACAATTCCAGTTTTCACTTGATTAAGCCTTTAGTGGAACAGATTTTATTTGATTGCAAATTTATTTGATTGCTCATAAGCACCCCTAATGTGAGTAGATGAATCCTGTGTTCACATGGCTTTCTATTATATCAGCAAACTTCTGTACTGCATCTACCCAGTGTATTCCATTGATAAGAACACATTATCTCCTAATAATTATTTGTTAAAATAAAAACACTTAAATCCAGCCTAATAGCTTTAATTTTACAAAAATTCCAGCAACACTTCCTGCAGAGCACATATATTAAAGTGAACTTGCATAGACTAGCACGCTTTAGGTGCTCCTTGTTAAAATGCAACAATTTTTGCTCAAGGTATCTGCGTTTCATAGACTTTAAGCACTTATCATCAGTATACTTGCTAATAAGTGACCTGCTTATTTGTGGGTTATTATTTCTCTTTATTTCCCCTATAAAAACCTTTTCAAGCTTTGTAACCAAAGTTGCTGCTTGTGCATATATAGTAAGTAATACTAATTATAATTCTCACTGAGCAAAAACTTTGATTATATTTCTGCTAGGAAAACTCACCACTATTTGGGATTCGTGTTGTTTAGAATCCTTAAACTACCCCCAGTGAAATACGCACAGATGGAATTCATTAGGTGAATATCTCTGGAAAACGTTTTGTTCACTGATACTGTGTTGCAGCGAATGCCATGGTTGATTCCACTTCATGTGACTATATTTTATGAGTATGACCCACCCTGCTTGGAAGGCTGTGCTAACCTTTTAGACTTGCTTCTATACCAACGACCTCATCCTGCTGGTTCTGTACTTCAAGTCTTTGCAAAAATTGGCTTCTCCCCATGACATCAATTAGGCTTATTTCTTCAGAGTTAATGTTATGTCAGGTGCCAATTTAGGACAGGGAAACACTATCCGTCAGATTATAAGTGCTGCTTCATTGAGATTGCAAGATCCTGGCTTTCCAGTGTGTTAGCTCTGGAGTATCTTCTCTGTTCAGGAGCCAAAACTCTGAGAGACAGAGTTCAAGAGGTGTTTTGCAAAAATAGTATAATAGTAAACAAATGCTAAGTGAAAATAGATGTGATCCAACTTCAGGACATTTTGGATTTCTTACCGTAGCTGAATTGCTTCAAAGTGTCAAATGAACTCCTTGCAAGAGCAGTGCAGTACAGGGAAGAAGACTGAGACCATGGGTTCTAAGTATGTTCTAACGCCTGCTTCAAAGTATTGGAAACAAAGATACCAGGCCTGCCAACCTGGGAACAAGGTGTCAGGATGACACTGAGCTAAAGAAGCTGAATGGCAACCAGAATCTGATTCTGCAACTACCAGGTTTTCCTTTTCTAAGGGACCCCTTCCTCCCAAAGGCTGGACCTGAACCACACACCCTGAAACATGCTAACCCCAGGGTGTCCATCTAGTGGAACATGGGAATTGTCCTTTGCAAACCAATTGCAGCTGGAATGTTAAGATCTTAGAAATGTCATATATACATAGGACAATTTTCTAAGGGAAAATGAGGACAGGATTTTGAGAAAATATTTTCTTATCTAGTGGTTCAGAAGACTCCATATAGACTGAGCTGTGCTAAGATGTGCACCCATGTGCAGTTAGAAGTGCAGACTAGGGATCCTGTGTCATATAAGCAAATCAATTTCATCAAAATACAAACTTAGACAGAATCACAGCTGACATTGAGCTTGCTTTCTTACAATAACACTCTATCCATTTTCATAATGCTTTTTGAAAGAGGTAAATGTTCTTAATCTTCAAAGATGTTGGAGAAATGAATTTAAGACTCAAGTACAAGCACATATAAAATTGGTATTAGAATAAGAGAGAGGTACGGTTCTTTTAGAAAATCTCTTTTCTACATAAGAAAAGGGAAATTGTAAGAATATATGGAGTTTGGTTAGACTTTCATGTAGTGTCACAAGATCTTGGTGAAAATTAAATTCTTTAAAAATCAGACTTGGCTATTCCAGTATGGTTTGTATTATGAAGAGATTTCAATGATTAATACATTATATGTATATCTTATTGAAAGCCTTGAATGTTATTTCAAGGTTTATATAAACCATCGGAAAAGGTCAAGGTCCGGTTAGACCCCAGATGTCTTATAAAATGGGCCCAAGATAGTCTCTAATGAAATTCACCTCCGGGTATTTATGGATATTGTGGAAACGAAAATGTGAGTCTTCTGAGGCTAGGTCACTGAAGACATTCAAGTACCTGCCTTACCCTCTGGGATCACTCTGGGGAAAGACAGATACTATCTTATGAGAATATTCAAGAAATCCTCTGTAGAGGTTCACATGGAGAGGAGCTAATGCCTCCTGTTAACAATCAGCATGAATTTTCCAGCGCTGTGAGCAAGCCACTTGAGTGTGCTTCCTCCAGCTCCAGTCACCTTCAGGGACAAAGTTCTGGCTGACATCTTGACCACAAACTCAAGACAGACCCTAAACTGAATTCACTCAGGAAATTTGCTCACTAATTCCTGACTCACAGAAAATGTGGGCAATAATACAATTCTCTTATTTTAAGACACTAAACTTGGGGCTAATTGCTTACACAGCAACAGCCAATTAATGCAAATGCCAATGTATTATTACTATGCACATGCCAGTTTACAAAAAAAATTTCTTCATATCAAGACTCTCCAGACCTTACAAGAAGAGAACAAAGGGCAAAACAGGAATAATGAAGCATCGCCCCAACTTCACTTCAGTAAATTAGCCTTGATGAAGGTCAGCAAATGGAATGAGGAAACAACCTCAAGTATAATAAATACAGGATATGAGAGGAGGAAATTGACTGGCTTTACACTAGTTAACTTCTCAATACAGAGGGGTGAGCCCCTTACCATAGGAATGCAAAGAAGGAATTTAACAATCAATGGCAGAGAAAAACAACCTTTATGGGATGCGCACCTAGTACCTAATCCAGTAAAGCATTCCCTTTGTGGAATCCATTAGACCATGAAGATGCAGCTTTACTGCCCACTGAGACTCTTCCTTTCCCTCTGTGCTTTCCTTTTAATAGCCTTTCCTTGTGCCACCTACTTGAAGCTCCATAGAATTCTCTCTGACAACACTCAAGAACCCAAAGGAGCTTCACACTTCTCAAGCCTAGTGATTAAAAGAGTCAGAAATGCTGCTGGCTACTCTGCTTTCCTCATCCTCTGCGGCTATGAACACTCTCCAAATGACACTGAGTTGCAAGGAGCCTAGAACTTTGTTCTGCAATTAAATAAACATTAGCGTTCCAAACATTTTTGACTGAGTGACCTAGAGCTCCATCAGTGGTAATTCAGAGGCGAAAGGGTCAGTGAGGTAGTAAATATTTAACATCCCACTGAAAATGACCTGGGAAAACTACATAAGAAGAGTTCAGTCAAGGTACCAGATTCAAGAAACTGACCTTCTCAAGCTCTTCTCAGAACCCTTGGTCCTTACCTCACAAGCTAGACCACTCACTTGCAAAGTTGCAGTGCCTGGTAGAGAATTGGACCAGGCCCAACTGCGGGCACAAAGGAACCAGTGGGAGGCACAGGGCTGTGCAGTGAGAAATCAAAGAGGGAGATACCAAAGGAAACTTGACAGTTAAGAAACATATTCTCTTTGAACGTTAATAGCTAAGCACTCAAAGAGGCATACAGTTGGAGAAGGCTTTCCAGTGGATTTCAGAAGAATGCAGTCATTCCCTGAGACATGGAGAGATGATAATACATGAAGCTTATCCAGAAATTACACTCAGAATACATGGAAAGGAAAGTAGAATCAGGATCCTAAAAGGGGACTGACACCAGATGGGCTCCTCCTAATATCAGCAGAACTTTTAACATATCTTCATAGAAGAGAACCTATGGAGAGTAGCTAGAGAAGGTGTCATTGGCTAGTGACAGAGAAACCTAGCAATATAATGAATAACACTGACGGAGGCCACCCACCCTCAATACCTGATGGAGTCTCTGGGGCCTTGACTATTCAAAGTCCATTCAAAACCTAGATGAATGCCTCAGGGGAAGTAGATAAAGGAAGTTTTGAGCAGGCTAAGTATTTCCGACTGACCCCATGGCCTGAGCTGGCCCATAATGATCAGGTCTGACTTTAAAGGTGATCTGGCACCCTCATTTTTTGAGCATGTGTAAGTATGACCTGGCATAAGGAAGGCTGGCATGAGGAAGATACCAGTAGACTTGGCATCTTCTACAGAAACCACCTGACCAATTGCCACCACTTCCTCAGTTGAACTCCAGTAAAACCTCCTGAGCAGAGCAATCAGGGAGATTTATCATACAGTATCCTTACTTGTAACAAGTAATGAATGTTTTCCATCAAAAGGAGCTTTGGTCTATGCCTTTTGGCTCACCTAGGGAAGGACCCATTGCATCTGGTAATAAAGGCACAAGAAAACATCCCACAACCAGCGGTTCTGGCCCCTTGTGGAACTGTCATTGGTGTGTTTACCTGGTGTTCATTGCCCAACAACCTGACATAAGTTTTTGCAAAAGTGAAAAAGTCTTTATTGCAAGCCAGCCTGCAAGAAAACAGGAGCAGCCAGGCTCAAATCTACCTCCCTGAAAGGGGTGAGTGTGAGAATTTATACACCCAGGGACTCAAGAAAAAGAAATTCCTGTTTAGCCAGTTTGATTGGTCTGTCCAAGTGTGGTTAAGTGGGCGTCAGGACTGGATCTTTGTGGTTGAGGAACCCCTCACTTCCTAATACGCTTTGGGTTAGGTTTTCCTTAGAACTTTGATTCCTAAGCCTTGATTTTCATTCCAGAAACCTGAAGGTCACTGAGAGAGGAGTGTGATGATGTAAACCCAAGTCAGAATGCCAGCATTGTTGTCTTTAAGAAAGCTCCACATTCCTGGTTTTTGTTTGTTTTTTTTAAGGAAAAGTGCAAACAGGAATGAAGGTGAGTAGGTAGGCAGGCAATAAGAGAAAGGCAGAAGAAGCATCTTCATTTTTTGTTTTTATCTAGTTGTTCACACTGGTTGTTTTCCCGGGGCCCAGGACTCAAACCCAGGAATACACGGTTTGTTCCTTCAGAGGCGATTGACCTAACCGCTGCTCTACTAGGGAGCACTTTTTTTTTTTTTTTTAATTCACATGCTTTTAAAAACAACCTTCTTATCCATCTGCCTGGGGTAGTGAGTTAGATGGCAGCTAGTACTGGCTTTCTGATCTATGAGATGCCTGTTAGTTCCATAACTGACGAGCAATCTACAAGTGGACAATGCTCAAAGTGCCAGAGGGAAAGGCAGCCTTCTGGATAAGAATGCTGATTCTGAGACATTCTGGACACATTATCATTGAATGGCAACCTCTTAATAGCCAAGCATATTCAATTGATTAAATAAACAAATAAAAGTCGATAACATGAATGAAGACAACAAATAATTCCTTCCCATATGTGAGAATTTCCTCAAAAAAGAGCTCAAATTTCACACTTGGGGCTGCTCAGCTGCCTAGCAGACTCCCTGACATGCAGCTGCAGTCCACAAGCATTTGTTCAAACAGAAAAATGAAATGATCAAATGTTAGTTATGTGGTTGGTCAAACTGTGATCCGTTCTTGAACCCCGCTTTATGTCTCGGTTCTAATCCACAGTTTATATTTGTGCCACTCATTAACAGTTATCATGGTATTTGCCATTTATTTTCCACTGATTAATTCACTTGAGCTTTACAGAAATGCTGCAAAATAGGCTCAGACGCTGAACTTTGCTCTAGGAAACCAAAGGTCAAATGAGATTTCTCTAAAAGCACTCAGCTAATCATAGGGGGAAATTGAACTAAATCCTTACCTTTGATTTACAAGTCGCTTGTTGTACCTCAATGGTTCGCAACCCAGGGTGATTTCACTAGATGCCCCTGGTATCAGGTAGAGAACGATCGCGAATGCTGTTCAACCCTATAATGCAAGAACAGTCCACCACTACAAGGAGTTGTCTTCACCAAGTATGGTGTCAGGCTGAAAAACCCTTATCTGTCTGCTTTGATTGATTGCCTCCTGGAACAGCTTGCGTTTTTCTCCTTTCCTACCCTTGTGGCAGGCATATTTTTCTGCATCGATAAACATATATTGAAACCATACATTGATTGTAGCTCACATTTCACAGAACGTAGATCATGTTAAGTTTAATTTTATAATGTGATATCACTAACTCTCTTTGCTATCGCTTGCAATATATTTTATTCCCTGTAGTCTATGTCAATACAAAAGTATACAGAGAGATTTTTATTTTCTTAGTTAGATTTGGAAACCAGTTCTGGAGCAGGAGAATGACAAATGGGAAAGGAAAATTCATAAATACTTTACAGTCTAAAGAGAATTTTTGTGACTTGATTATTAATGAAATATTTGTAAATAATCTTGGGGCAACTGTAAACACTTGATTTTTTGAGCTTGACCTAGAAATATCATACATGAGGACTAAAGAAAAGGACTTTTAGTGAAGTGAAGTGTGGGGGAGGAAAAAGGTAAAAGGTATGTATATTATTGTTTTAGCCACTCTATATTGGATCTAAATTGCACAAATTTTTTATTTTATTTTTTAAATAATACAGAGTAACAGCCTACTTTTTGTATTTCAGTGCATAAATTTTATGAATCCTAACACATGCATGGATTTTTCTAAATACTATTAAATCAGAACACAGAAAATTTTATTCCCCTAATAATTCTCTTGCCAAGACTAGTAAGTCTTGCCATCCCCAGTCCTTAATCCCCTTAATCATCTTAAATTCAGTCTTTACCACTATCATTTGTCTTGTCAAGGATTTCATACAAATTGGTTCTCAGACAATGCAATCTTTCGAAATTTATTTCTCTCAGCAGCATGATCTCGTTGTGGCTTATCTTAGTTATTCAGTGGATCGATATTTTATCAGTTTATATGGCCGACTAACATTCTATTGTATGAAGAGAACGCAGGTATTTTATGTATTTATTTGTTAAAGAATATTGGGTTATATTTTTGTGATTATAAATTAATGCACTGTAAATTTTAGTGCACAGTGGTTTCTAATTTTTGTATGAGCACAAGTTGTCATTCCTCTAAGGTAAATACCTAACAGTGAGAGTGCTAGGTCATATGGCAAATGTTATAGGAAATTGTCAAATTATTTCCAGAGTACCTGTAACATTTTATATTTCCAGTAGCAGCATATAAGAGTTTCAATTAATCTATACCCTCGCTAATACTTGATATTGTTATTTTAGCCATTCTAGTAAGATGCAGTTTTCACTAATTTTGTTATTTTTAATGCTTCATCTTAATTTTAAATTTATAGAAAATTGCAAAGATAGACCAGAGAATTTTTATATATCCTGCACCCAGTTTCCCCAGTTATTGGTATATTTGTCACTGTTAATAAAAGGCAACACTGATAAATTATTATCAGTTAAATTAGCTAAAGTTCACGCTTTATTCATATTTCCTTACTTTTTTCTTAAAGCCCTTCCTTGTCTGTTTCAGGATTCTACCCAGGATCTTATATCGCATTTAGCCATGTCTTCTTACCTTCTTCTTGACTTTGATGGTTGCTTAAACTTCCTTTGTTTTTGATGACCTTGACATTTTTAAGGAGTATTGATCAGATAATTTGTATAGAATGTTCTCTCCTAATATTTTTCTGATGTTTTCTCATAATTAGATTGGGATTCTGAAGTTTGGGGAAGACCACGGAGGTTAAATACCATTTTCGTTCTCTTCGCACAGCAGAATTATGTATTATCAACTCCACCTGTCGTTGCTGATGTTGAATTCGATCACCTGACTCAGATAATGCATGCTATTTTTTTCACTGTGGAATTACTCTCCCCCCACCACTTTCCATAATGTACTTTCAGAAAAGTTCCTATATGCAGCCCATATTACAGAATGAGAAGCTATGCTCCAGTGTTTCACCTTCTTGAAGGCTGAGTAACAACATAAATAATTCTTTGGGGTTCTTTTGCATGGGAGATTTGATTAATCTCTTCTATTTCTTTATGCAACCATTTGCTTATTTAAGTATGAACTCAAGAATACTTATTTTTTATTTTGGGTTATAACTCAGTGAAACTTTATCTTTTTGCTCAAATTGTTTCAGCTTTGGCCCTTGAGAGATCCTGTGTCATTCTGTTATTTTGTTTGGTTTAGCATGTCCTTATTGGCTCAGAAGATATTCAAAGTTCATCTTGTATATTTCCTGTCCCAGCTCTAGAATCAGACATTTTTTAAAGCAACCTGGTTTCTTTTATTGGAGATGATGCTAGAAACCAAAACCTGAGTGATGCGTGTGCTCATTTCTGCTAAATATCGTTATTACTGGGCCCTCCCACATGGAAGAGCAAGGTGTGTGTCTGTGTGTGGATGTGGATGTGTGTACATGTAGACATATCCATGTATATGCATTCCCAAATGTATTTTTATTAAGCTAATCATGAGTTTATGCTGGCAACTCCAGTTCTAAACCATTACTACAGAGTTTATTTTCGCTTCCCACCCTTCCTTGCAACTTCCCACTCCAACAGTGAGAAATCTGCCTCTCGTCAGCTGCCATCTGCTTACTTTACTATTTTCTTGCAGCAAACATGGATAATGGTTCCAGAAGTGAGAACCTATACTCCCATGTGAAACAATTCTAGTATTAATTTCTTTTTCTTTTTTGTCTTACGTACTTTATTATTTTCTAAAACATCAGTCAGCACCTTTTCTTACCATCCTCTTCACTGAGGTTGTTTCCTATATTTGTAATAGCGTTAGATTAATTTACTCACATTTTTCATTCTATCCTGGAGTATTCCAACCACTAACTATGAAAATGTGCATCATGTAAGGTGCTTTCCTTGGGTTGCAACGTTCTTTGGGTTTTGACAAATGCACAGCCATGCATCTACTGTTACAGAGTCATACACGACAGACCTCTGAGCTATCGAGTTCCTCACCCCTAAATACTGACAGACACTCCATCTGCCTACCATGCTATAGTTTTTCCCTTGCAAATTGTCATATAGGATCATAGCATATGTACCCTCTTAAGACTGCCTTATGCCATTTATCAATATGAATTTAAGGCTCATGACTAAAGTTGCCATAACTTTTGCATACACTTGTTCCATATAGTAACCAGAAAATGGCACTACTGGTATTTTGAATTTTACTATTCTAACCATTGTGTAATATTCTTAATTCCTCTTTCCTGTCCATTGTAACATTATCATTCATTTCATTTCTTTGTGTATACTAAAATCACCTAATACAGAGATACTATTATTGTTTGAAACATATCTTTTAAATGCATTAAAAATAAAGAAACATTAAGATTTTGTTTTGCCTTCAATTATTACTTCTCTGATGATCTTCCTTTCTTTAGGTAGACCCAAGTTTATGACATATCATTTTCTTTCTGCCTAAAGATAGTAATGATAAATTTTATCATTTTTTTTCAGGGCAGTTCTGCTAGTGATGAGTTTTCTGTTTTGTTTAGCTGAAAAAGTATCTTTCATTTTAAAGGATACTTTTGCTACTTATATTATTCTACATTGGTGGGTTGTTTCTTTCAAAATCATAAAGTTTTCACTCACTCTCTTCTTGTTTTAAGGTATATGTAACTTGGTTGGTGTTATCTGAATTTCCTAGGTTTGGGGTCTATTGCTAATTTTGGAAACTTCTCAGTCATTATTCTTCAAATATTGGCTAGTATTGCTTCTACATTCTTTTGTTCTTTTCCTTCTACTTTAGACATTGCCCCACAGTTTTTGAGTTCTCTAATTTGTTTGCTAAGTTTTTTATTTGTCTTTCATCTTCTTGGCATTTTTGCTTTGAGAGTTTTTATTGGCCTATCTTCAGACTCAATGATTTTTACTCCCATGATAGGGGAAGTAAACTGATGAGCTCATCAAAGACAGTCTTCATTTTTGTTACTGAGTTTTACCCTCCAGCATTTTCTTTTGACTCTTTCTTGGAGTGTACCCTTTTCTGCTTCCTTTAACCCTCTCTTGCTACATTTTCCACTTGAGTCAATAACTTATTGATTATCATTATTTTAAATAACATAATAACATAAATTTTAATATGTGTCATACTGAACTTAGTTCTGATGATTGTATTGTCTGTTCACATGCTGTTTTATCTCACCCTGTCATTTTTTTTGCAAGTCAGTAAACTCCAACCCTTTTTATCTGTGAGATCTTGCTTTACTCAGCAACTCCAGATTATCTCACATCTAAAACAGAGGTAAACAATGCCTACACTTAAAATCTATTGTGAAGACTTCTTAGAAACAAAGTCTTATGGGGCGTGTGTGATTTAATGCAGCCAAGGTAAGAGCCTGATTTGACTCTTTAAAGTGAGTCTGGCTGATTTAAGGAAGTGGCAGATTTTCTCTTCTTCAGATGTTCATGACAATCTTCTCTGCTTGGTAATGACAGGAATGGAAGAATGCTAAGAATCAAGTCTCATTGCCTATATATTTCTGTAAAGCAATCAAGCTAATGGTTTCATATAAAATGTTCGGTCAGTCATCATTCCCGAATATGGTCATCTGTTCCTCATACTAACTGTCAGGTTGTTTTTGAGAATTGCTATAGTGCATTTATTTCTAAGCAACATGAGGTTTTCTGTACTAAAAGTGAGGGAGTGCTGATCATAATCATGATAGGGAATTTGAATTCAAGAGATCAGATCAGGTACCACCATCTAGTCTTAGATCATTTGAATGACTCATATGACACATAGAAATAAAAAGGAAAGATCAAAATAGCCTCTCAGAAAAAACAAAACAAAACATAAACCCATGCACACATACAGCACACACATGCATGCACACATTCTACAGTTCAAATTTTTGTTTCAGATTCCTTAATGTGAATTATGGTCAATTTACTAAGCAATTACTATGCCTTTATATCTCAGTGGAAAGGAAGCCACGGAGTTGACGGTTTGGGGAAAGTCTATAGAAATAGTAGGCTATTTACCACTAAAGATCCCACACAAGTGTACTTTGTGTGTCCACTTCTCCTGGTGTTGAATACCTGTGATAGGCAGAAACGACTCCCAAAAGACGCCCTTGTCTTAATCCCTACAAATTTGACATGGCAAAAGGACTTTGCCAATATGTTTAAACTAAGATTACCCAGTATTCTAGGTGGGCCAAATCTTATCACTTGTGTTTTTAAGAACTTAAAAACAGAGGACCTTTCTGGTTGTGGTGAGAGAGAGATGTGACTCTGGAAGAACGATCAGAGAAATCTAATACTGCTGGCTTTTAATGTGGAGAAAGGAAGACAGATGTCAAGCAATGAGGGTAGAAGCTGGAAAAGGAAGGAAAAGGATTCTCTAAAGCTTCTAGATAGCAATGCTCTCTGTTGACCCCTGATTTTTAGAGAGATTAGTGTCAGACTGCAGAATAGTAACCTATATAATAGTGAGAATATAGATAGATAGATAGATATGGGTTGTTTTTTTTTTTTTTTCTGTTTTTGTTTTTCACCCTGATCCTAGATTTCAAACTTGGATCACTGGCCTATATGTTTTTTTAAGCCAGTAACTTTGTTACAGCAGTCATCAAAAACCCTATATACAGTTTGCCTATTATCTAATACTTATGTTAGAAACAAATTATAATATTTGCAATAGTTTCTAGCACCATTCAAAAGAAAAAAAAATGTATGGAAGTTTTCCCTGAAATATCAGCACTATATTAGATAGATTATAAATACGGCATTAGTACCTTACAAGTAATAGTGACCGTCATATTAAGTTTGAATATTAAAGATCCTTTTGGAAAATATTAATCTTGAACCTCATAATAACCTGTCTGGTCAGAGGGCTCACAGTGCACAAGATGCAGCTAAAATGATTTTCAATTTTTAGGAGACAAGACAGACAAGAGGCATGACCTGTAGAAAAGTGTATTCTCTGCTCTGGCCGGGAATTCTTTCCATGCTGTTATTGACTTGCTATATGAGTCACTGCATTTCCACATCTTCAATAGTCTCATGTCCATTGAAAAAAATTACCAAGAGAGCAGTAGAGTAGCCACGCATTTTCTAGAGTTAAAAACAAACAGCAAAAGAATGAGCCCAGAAGCTAATAAATCAAACCAGAGATCAGAGAAGCATGTTTTTTCAGTGTAATTACACAAATAGCAAATCGCACTTTAAAGAAAAGTAAATTATCAGCCCTCATAGTGAACTTTAAAAAGACACTGTCCATCATGTAGCAACCTAAAAATTAAAAGTAAGGGAGTAAAAAAGCATCCAAAAAATGTCATCAGTTAGTTCCAGAGAAGTGGATGTGGGGTTAGTAAAATTTGCTCCAGGGAAAATGCAGATAATTTAAATAACAACCACATCAAATGAGTGACTGCTTCATTTGTTGTGAATCCCTAAGAAGTTTTTTTTTTTTTTTTTTTAATGCATTCCTCTTTTAAAAGATTTCTTCTGGAAGACAATTACTAAGAGAAAGGCCTTGATATTTGCAATGGAATTATGGTAATTGAAATAGTCTGCTACAAAAGATATTCCTTAGGAAATTTTGGCATAATGGTTTCCTTAGCATTTACTATTAAAATTATGGTAATTTAGTGACTGCTTAAAAATGTAGATGAAATCACACTGAACCCAGCAGGAAATGTGGTAAAATAACCAGCAATTATTTTCCCCCAAATGCAATTAACTGCAAACATGAAAGCTTAAGTTTTTACAGCAAGTGGAAAACAGTGTTTCTTTTTTGAGGATATACAAGCAGTTCATTTTCGATTTTGCGTTGTATATTTTTTCAAATGTCACTTTCCTCTAAGATTTTTAGTCAGCTATAGGCAGAATGATACCTATCAGATATTAGATTGTCTGGCCTGTAGGGGGCAGCAGAGGAAACTTGCTTGGCAACAATAATGCCATTTAGGAAGCTTCAAGCTACCTTTGTTCTCAATGAAATCATGTGGATGATTCAAATATAATCACCAGATATTCACTGACATTACTAGGACTGCCAAGGAAACACTTCCCACCTTTGCCATCAGAATTTAGCAGTTAGTGTTCATTTCAAGAATCTACAGCAGTACTCAAGAAATTTACAATTATGAACAATTATATTTATATAAATGAAGAACAAATCACAGAAAAGATTCCCTTTGTCATGTGGTAATTGTACACTGAACACTTTTTCAGAGAGATGAAAACACCTTTTATTTCCGACTAACATTAAGTGATCACCTACTACATATAAGACTGTATTCTAAGCACTTTATAAATACAAACTCCTTACTGCTAGTGCTGTGAGGTAGTTACTGATATCTATTTTTGAAGATGAAGAAATGATCACCATTTGCCCAAGGTCATTCAGCTAATGTATGTAGAGTCCATAGACATGTCTGTAAATATTCTCAATTACAACAGTCAACTGCCTCTGAGGTTATGGAAAAGGGGCTTGTTGGCTTTACATCAATACTGTGCCCATTTTGTCTCAAACAACGCACTGCAGTCATAGATTGACAGCCAGGAAACCTGTGTTAAAGGTGAGTTATGTACGATGTTGATTTTAGAGCTCCTAGGCATCGAGTAAATGCATAGAAAACCAGCCTTTCTACATGTTCTGTTTTCATGAACACCTTAGCCACGAGTAATGCAATGGAGAAATGAGTGAAGGCTTCTCCTTTCTTTCATTTAGCCAATAATTTTAAAATACTTTTAGAATTTGGATGCCTGGAAATGCGCTAATTCAGAAGCTCCAGCGGTGGCTGAGAATGTACATAGCCTAGTAAGGAAGCCAGAGAAACAGATAATTTACAAAGAGGCACAATAAAGTCTATGGTGCATTAAATCTGTGTGCTCTGAGCATGCAGGGGAGGAGCGCCTATCCCATTTTGAGGGGACAGATGTGAAAGGTGCCTTACATGAGATATCATGATTTTAACTTCTTGGTATTCTAATGTCTTTAGTAAAAACAGGCAAAAATAACAATGAATAAAAAAACTCAAATAGATTTTTGGAGATTATTTGCGTATGTTTTATAGACATAGACCAAAACTTGAATTACTAGGACCCATAAACAGATTGAACTTCAGGAGCACCTCAAGAGAAGGGACTGTGTCTTAGACAAATTTGTATCATTAACACCTCACATCATCACCCAACACCCACTGGATTCCCTGCAAATGATAATTGTAGTGACTCTGACAGAAGCATTGTAGGCACCATATTTAAGATGTGATTACTAGGCCAAATGGAAAGAATTGTAAGGAATGCTTGCAATCTGCCTACCAAGCTTTGACTCCCAAGTAAAATGTCTGTGTTTTTCCTGCAGATAACTTTAACTATAGAAATTAAAATCCCTGAGGAAGTGGGGTTGTTCCTTAACCTAAAATGCTTCTTGGGGAGTATTTAAAAAACACAAATTGTGAGGAACAACTCATTTTTGGTGTTCATTGAAGGTAAAGAAGTCTAATGGAGAGTAAAATCCTCATGATGGTGGAAAGCATTTATAGATTCACTTGTCCCCAAGTCCACTTTAAAGAGACAATGCAAGCTAGATATTGGGATTGAATGTGAGGCAAAGTTTTGAAAAAAATGAACTAAATTGTGTCAAGACATCTATTGAGAGCTGAATCACATTTCTCTCTTCCTTTTCTCCAATTTTTCTACCATGGGGAGATTTGGGAGTGGGGTTGAAGAACATGGGCAAGATCAAGTTTCAAAGTGAAACGTACCACAAAAGAAATTTCCATAGACTCAATACAGCATTTAATTCCCACTAAAGAACAGAAATATTAGCCCACTACCCTAGACTACCCACCACCAATAGATATAAATGCAGGTGAGAAGAAAAGTCTTAACTGACCACTCAGTGTCAGACTCTAAATACTGAGAACCATTTTTGGTTTTAAGCATTTACAAATAGACTCATTTAGGGAAAAGAGACGACACTAGAAATAGCTGCCTTGCATTTCTGTCTGTTTTTCATAATATGTATTATTTTCAAAATTACTCAACTCTTTGAGAAATGAAAAAGTAACAAATAACTGAATTTCAGAAAAACAAATCCAGCTATGCTAAATCATCACAGGATCCTAGGCTCAGGGATCAGAATAAATTAAGTCAAACCCAACAATGGAAAGAAGCCACTTCTGTAAGACTGCAAGTGATGTCCTTTCGCCTCCGTGCTGTTGGAGTCACCTCACACATTATTGTGAGGACATCTTGCTGAGCGGAAAATGTATCAGGGGCAACGTGCAGGTTGCAAAGATGTTTTATATATAAATTTCCTTTAGAATAAGGTTATGTGTCTTACTGACCTGGTGTGACACACTACTCATTTGTGTCAGACCTACATATGGTGTGAAAATTCATGATAAGACATCAGTTTCAGAACTTTGTGTCCACTAGAATCTATAGAAGTCATAAACTATGTCACTGACCTGGATCAAGGAAGCCATAGAATGAAGAGTTTGCATTTAGAAATGTTTATAGTGCTTTGATAGTTCTTTTATATCTGTTTCATCTCATAACAAAAAATAACTGAGGATTAGATTGTTGTGTCTGTGTGCTTTATTTCATTTTCTGATCACTGATCTTTATTTCATAAAATTGTCAGTCTTTGGAAAATGAGATTTTTAAAAAGTGGCCCTTCAATCCCAGGTTTGAGAGCTGCCTGAGGCATGTGAAGGTAGATTGGGGGGTCAGTATGCACTGAGTCCCAGTTCTCCCTCCTTTGCTTTAGAGAAGTGGCACATGTCCATCTGTTTTAAATATCGAATGTCAGAAGGATAGATGATGGTTACGATGAGTATTACAATAACATTTATACTGGGTAATAGAAAAGAAAGGCTTATGTCTGAAGAGTTTCTCTCTAAGTAGACAAAATGGATACTGCTTTTATACCTTTATACTTCTCTCTTTCCCCTCACCTGTCTCTTGGGATGGGAAGTTAGCCTAAAATATCTGATCATGTTGAAAGAGAAACTGCAATTTCACAGCTTTTCCCTGTGTCCTATGCCTTGGACAAAGCAGTCAGTTTTTCTTTAACAGAACAGCAGAACCCTACCAGAGCAGGGGATAGAAAATAAAACAGACCATCACAAAAAATAGTGGGAATCTCAGGGTTGTTGAAGGCCAAGGTGCTGAGCGAAAGAGAAAGTTCTGGAAAGATGATCTAGAGATCAAAGTCTAGGAGAAAATTCCAGGGGTGGAAAAAGGCTGTGGATTTTAGAACAGATCTGTCATATTTTGTTTTAAATTACTGCCTGTGCTGTACTATTACATATACTAGTTTCTTTCCATTAGTCCAACCCTTCTGTAAAAGTCAAGATTCATTCAATTGCTTCTTACTAATGAAACTCAGGGAAAGACAGGGATAGAGTGTATAGGTGTCACTCGCATGCAAGAAGAAGGGTGTTGGGTGTGTTTTTCATTCTGAGGCAAATTTATATGCTCACAGAGCAGCAGTGGCAGAAGCAGAGATACAGAGTGGAGATGGGGTCTCCAAGCAACCAAATCAAACAAGTGAATGAGAAATGACCAGTGGGTCCAGACGCTACCCCTACCTCTCTGCAAACACTAATTTACAAAGACATTGTGTGGCTGAGAACTGGGTTTCTTAATGAACTTCAGATGGAAGCTCGAAAGGGTCATTTAGAATGCAAGACTCTGTGAGATGATAATGAGGGGGGCACTGGGAAGATGCGAGCAGAGACTTGCTATTAAGCAGTTCCTACATGCCAAGTTCAAGAACGCTAGAATAGATATCTCATTTATTACTTAAAGAGACCTCAATGTTTCAATTCTTTTTGTACCCCCATTTTGAAAGTTTTATTTTTATCACAGTCTAAAATGCAATAGCAACAAATTGAAAAATCGCTGATTGAGTCCAATCTCTTTTATCTTTAGAACACTGAGACCCAAAGAAAATAAATTAACCAAAAGCGCATGAGAGTAGATGTCAGGATCAAGTATGAAAACAACCCAGAAGTATTTCTAAAGTTTATTTTTCTCAAAAGGAGAGCAGAAAAGAGCTCAATCTCAAAATCCAAAAATATTAAATAACTAACTGGGGTAGTAACCTTGTATGACAGTTTTCTTTCCTATCAACCTTATCAGCAAAGTGTCTCTTTTATTTGATTTTACCAGGTTGGGTTTTCTCATCCTCATCTTCAGCACTGGACACATGGACATGTCATATGTAGTGACTAGTTACCTCAGTTACATACTAACTAGACTCTGAGTTAAATTTTTGTGTTCAAAGTGAAGAGGAAAGCAAATACTAAGTTTGAGTTCAGCTGGTCGGCAATCAATCACAAGGCTCCCTCTTTTTACAGGTGCCACTTGGACTTGCTCTATTTCCAGTAGACTTCCTAGAAAGAGAAATAGCAATGCTTACTCTCTGTGCAGGAAGTCAGTGGAGATTTATTGTCATATCCAAAAGCATATTCATTATAGCGGCTACCTTTGGCTTTCCATTGGAGCTCCAGCTACAAGTGATTTTAGGCTCTCAGCATCTTTCTTTCTAGTTGGGACACAATCAGGGGGTGCAGATTCCAAACTCAGGAAGACATTTGAGGAAAGTGTTTGCAGAAACTGATAGGGCTGGGATAATAGGAACTTTGATCTCTAATATTGGTAAATCTAGTAGTTTCTATATGTAGTAGTAGTTTGAACCATAGTTGGCATTTCTATAGAACAGAAAGGTGTCACTCCATAACCGGCAGATCTGAGTGTATTAGTGAGTTCTGACCTGCAGATATAAGTGTATTAGTGAGTCTACATGTGCATGACTCTAACATTTGCTCCTTTACTTGTCAACAAGCAGGAATGATGATAGTAGTAAATACCAGGAGTAGTTAGTTAGTTAAATATTAAAGATATTCTCTAAGATTTCTTTATCTGAGAACAAGGGACATTTCTCTCACAAAGGTAAACTTTGCTACCTTCCACATTATGTGTTTGTGTCTATCCAAGAATGCACAGGCTACGTGAGTCCAGTCTTGCAAACTCTTAGAGAATTTTATGTGATCATCATCTATGCGATCAGGATGGCCATGGTCTTGTTCACCAATATATGCAGACTTTGTGGCAAGTAGGTAGTTTAAATAGTTTGTTCACAAATGAAAAAATAGAAGGTCTGTGAACAGAGTACTCTAGAATGCTTGTTGCAAGTTGTTACTTCACTTGGTTTTAGATGATTCCAATATTACTTTTTTCGATTTTTTTTCCCTGAAACCTCATTTAATGGTCTCTCAAACCATCCTTGTTGATCATTATTTTGATCCTACTTCATTGTGGTCATTTTACTATTATGATCTGAATATTTCTTTGTGTGTTGAATGACTGACTTCACTAATACATAAAATCCATTTGGGAGAGGAATTTCTCTAGATTTCATAATAACCAAAGTTTCCAGAATGACAGTGTAAGATACACAATAAATACATGTCAAATACATAATTTTTTTTAAATGAAAGAATATATTCCTCTAGGTGCATCTAGGGAAAATGAACATTTCAACAAAACTTTCTTCTCATCTGTTTGGGAGCTGGGAATCCTTGATTCCTCCCAACCTGTCTTTGTGTGAAAGGTACACTCTCTGTATTCAGAGGAAGGAAGACATTCTTACCACCTCAGGTGATGAATTTGTGGTCAAAAAATTCATGGAAACAAACCGTGTTAAACTAATATTCATCTTCCTAGTTACTCCTTCAGCATTCACTGACCCTTAACCAAAGCTCTCTGCTTTATCGATTCTTCACAAATTTATTTTTTCTTTCTCTCAAAGATATAGAAACTTGCTGCTGCTGTCTCTTGTTTCACATTTCATTCTCCTGTGAAGACTCCCATGGGTATGCAAAAATTTAATAAATATCTTTTTCCTAGTAATCTGTCTTTGTGAGTTTAATTTCCAGATCCATCTAGAAACTCTAGAAGAATCAAAGAACATTTTTGCCTTCCCTACCATATCAAGTTAATCCAAGCAGGAAAAGTCAAAATTTACTTCTACTTTATTGAATTCTGTATTGTTTGAATCTATCAAGCACATTTTATTATCTTACTTTATATCTAAAATATAAAACTCATGACATTCTTATTACCCAGCTGCCAGAAAGTAGAAGAAAGCAGCCCAGAAAAATTCTGCATTTGGTAAATAATATCTAAGCATTGTAACTTAAAAACAAGCTACTGCGTATGACCAAGTATTGGTTGTGCTATTTTGGCTAAATAAGAAAGTGGGCAAATTTTCCAACCTCAAGTTATGGAGCAAATACATTTGAAATTTCACTTGGAAAAATTACTTTTCATAATTATCTATCCATTTCTAACATAGGTATGTTAAAAACAGATGATTTAATTATGTAAAGTAAATTTAAATTGCTGCTGGAGCATTATAAAAAAAATAGTAGCAGCGGTGTCACTTTCTCAAATAATGACCTGAGAATCTGATAGGAAAATTGTGGCATCTGTAGGGACATTAAATCACATATGTAAAATAAAAGTGAAGTTAGGATAGCAAGAAAGGGAGTCACAAAGGTTTTCATACTATTAGCAAAAGTATCCAGGACGAATCAAAGAGAGTATTGATTTCATAGGCTTGGGCCAGTAGAATAAAATCATAGAGATGATTTGCAGAATGTCAGTTTTAGTGTTGACATACTGTTGTCATGACAATGCTAGTTTCTCTGGGAAATAAAGGTACAAGTGTACAATGGCCTGAAAATAACAGAAGCGTGTTTTTTACTCATGCTTAGGAGGTGGGCCAACAGGCATGTGTCAACACCCTTGCAAACCACCATTAAAGATGTGGGAGGATTGACGCTTTCTCATCTTCAACAGGTGGTTACTGGAATCATCCAGTGTCTCATCTCTATCCCAGTCACCAGGAAGGGGGAGAATATGGAGTTGTATTTACGGAAAGAGTACATGGTCCAGGCACGCTGTGAGCAATACGTATTTACATTTACTCAGTATCTCAGTCTGACTGCGGGAGTGTGTACCTGCAGTGCTGCCTACAACATGCATACGCACTTCACCAGATAGTGTTTAAGGGGATTTAAAATCCTCTAAGTTTTGGAAAGATGTGTGTACTTTGTTTCTGGAATGTAAGAACACATTGGAGAAACACATGTGTAAAAGAGCAAGTGGGAAATTGATGTAAAGTCTTATATTGACAAGCAATGTGAATGGAGAAAGTTACATGAAAATTATAGCAAAGGAGAGGGAGAAGGTAGGGAAAGGAAAAGGACATGGGGAGGATGAAGGAGAATGTCCTTATTTTTCTGTGCAGTGCCGAAAAGATATCAAAAGGAGAATAAGCAGTGCTTTAAAAAAAATAAAGAGAAAATATCATAGTATATTCCATGCCCTTATTCCCAATTCTAGAAAATTTATGAGAAAAAAGTTACAAATACAACATGCAAACCCATGATTGAGAAGCCGCTACCACACTGGCCTCACTTGGTGATCATTAAGTCAGAGCGGATATGAGCTTAACCCAATATTTACACCTGATTACCATGTACTAAAATCACCTGTTTATTGTGACAATTTGAGAGTGGTTTCTTAATAATGCTTTTTGATTTTTAATCCTCTCTCTCTCTCTCTCTCTCTCTCTCTCTCATCAAACAAGACATTCTGCAGCTGCTTTGAAAAGAAGAGCTTTTTTAAAGAATCTGAGGTGTCTAACTTAAAAATCATCACTAAGCTTATTGGTAAGAACAGTTCAAATTTTGCTTGAGACCTCTGGATCTGGCTATATCCTTGTTTATTTGGAACATTTCAATGATGATGCAAAGTCCCAACTGACCTGACTAACTGCAGACAAGCAAAGTTGCTGATAGAGGCTTTTTAACTTCTAAGCCCATGTGTTTATCACATCTATGACTGCCCAGATGGTAAGCATAGTGTAGCACTTTATTGGCTGCTTTGTTTTTTAGGTTGGCATTAAAGTTATTAGACTGGCATCAAATTTATTATGCTCCAATAAGATCAGGATGGACCTTTACAATGAATCATCAGTTGAAAAATTGTTCACTAGTGTTTTGTACAATTTCATTCAATTGCAGCAGTCAGATAACAGAATGAGTCTTATGGTCTGAGCATGATCTGAATCTCTGAGGGACCATGAAATTTATGTTGATTCCTTCTACAATGATAAAGTAAAATGTATATGGAAGACACAAACCAGTATGACATGCCTTTTCATCTCCATCAGCTCAAAGTATCTGACCTAACTTTTTCTTTTTATGTTTTGGACAATGGCAGTCACTAGAGCCAGCGTTAACATCTTATTATCACGACTTGCCAAGACTTCTTGTAATTTTGTCCATTTTTAAAAATAATCATGGATCCAGTTAACCTGCCCATTGAAGACATTCAATACAAAGGAAAGGACTCTAGGCTTTCACTTATTAAAGACTGAAGGATAGTTCTCACAGAAATTGTAAAATGATGGAAGAACTCCATTCATACAGAAGCAATTTATTATTTTATGAACCATTTACTTAGAGATCATTTATAAACATACATGAGTGATATCATTCACTATGATAGAATTATTTGTGATCCATTTTCTTTCTTAATAAATGACATATTTAGTAAATGTTTATATAGTTTAACAAATATTTGAAAGTCCTCTTCCAAGGTTGCCCCCATGATTCTCACTTTCTCGTATGCCTGATTATTTTTAGATCCTGTCTGCATAGTTTGGTGTGATAAGCAGGATATAGAAGAAAGCACACTGTGTTCATTCTGAGGCTAAATTTTAAAAGACAAAGTGGCTTCTGGTCAAATCTTTCTATGAAACTTCATTAAAATCCAAGATGATGCCTCAGAGTAACTGTTCATTCATAGGAGACACTTCATAAAATTTTAATAGCATGTCTCACAGGTTTTCTCAAAAAAACAATAATTCATCTTTAAAAACTTAAGGGAACTGACTTTTTTCTCAGCAGAAGTCAAAGCAAGCAAATCTTTTCTCAAATAATTTTTGTTGATTTGGTTTTTGATAGAGTGAATCACAATTAAGTTTACAGGAGATTCACAGAGTATTTAAGATAATTGTATTTAAAGAAATAGCTCAGTCTTGGACTGTGAGATACAGACACTGCTGCATGAAAATAGGCTCTAGATTTCCAAATTTTTCCAAGTAGGAGGTAGGCTGAACAAAGCACTCCACTACAAATGCATGCCGCCTTTCCTAGAATACTTAGGATGATGAACTAACAGCTATGGGTAAATTATTCCTGAATCTTATGTGTTAATCAAGGCAATGCCAACCTGTGCTCAGCTATTATACTTTCATAATTGCTATAGGCTAGTGACTCCTGTGGTTCCATTTTCTCCCTTTTGAATGTCTGTGGTAGTTATTCTATGCCTCTGTCTATTGTATGTTAGGTGTCTGAGGGGATATAATTTGTTTCTTTTGTTTGTTGGTAAGTGGATTGAAAGAAGTCTAAGGAGGTCGACTAAGGAAGCCTCATCCATACCTACACTATGTTTAAATGATGAGACTCTAACTTCTGATACCATTCTGCTATGTAATGAACTTACAGGTCTTTGGAGGGGGTGAATGTATTTTGTACATAGGAGGCACTTGTTTTACTGGGAGTCACAGAACAGAGTGTGGTAACCATTCTGCAGCATGACCCCCATGTTCCCTACCTCCTAGTACTTGTATCTATGTGTAATCCACTCCTTCGTTTTCTCAGGTTTAGTCTATGATGTAAGTAATGGCCGGCAAATTACAAGGCCAAGTTTTAAAAGATAATGTATTTTTTGCCTCTATCTCTTAAACCTTCTAGTCTGGAGGAAGCCAAACTATGAACCATGACATGAATAGGAACTGAGACCTGCTTCCAGTATCTGTGTGAGTGAGCTTAGCAACAAGTCTTCCCGTTCCGTTTCAGTCTTTGGGTGTCTACAGTTATCTGTGATTCTTTGACCCATAAGATACTCTGAATAAGAACAACCCAGCTCAATTGTTCCTGAATTTCTGACCCACAGAATCTATGAGATTATAAATATTTGTCATGTTACAGCATTAACTTTGAGGTCATTTTATATGCAAACAACAAATAACTAATCCACTATTGTTAGAAAACAGTCAACTTTGTTTAATTTACATGGCATTCTGACTATCAATTAACCAAATGCCCTGTGCCTCACCCACAGTTCCCTAACATTAAATTAAATTGTTTTAAAGTATTAAGTTGCTTGTCTAAATGCACAATTATGACCATGGAAGCAATTATGTGCATTGTGAAGCTGCATGAATTGCTGCTATAGAAACTTCAAAAGCAAAAGCAGTACTCATTCTCAAGGCACAAGCTTTATTTTCAAATAGTGTTTCAATTTATTTCATTTTCTTTTTTTCTGTAAAGTGGTAAGAAATGTAATAATATTTTGTATTTCTATATATTGTTAATTTTCTGAAGATAGAGATGCTTCTGATTTTAAAACTCAGCTATATATAATCTGCTCTTGAGTGACTGATTAATTTGCCTGGCACAAAACAAATACAAAGTAAAATAAAATAGTTGAAGTTAGAATTATCATATTGATATGTTATAGGCTGGAGACTCTGGCAAGAGATTATTTACATATGACTGTAACATATAAAAATGCAATCATCACTGAGGATAGTGATTTTCCTTAAAATATAAGAAATTAGTTTATATGCCATATTTCATTTGTAAATTAATTGCATAAGAAGTTATTCAGTAGAAAAGTTTTTATGTTTTGACTGAATTTTCCTACCTATAGATTTACAAAAGAAATTTATTTGATCACCCTTAAAAGTGGGAAAGGAATACAATTTTTAAATTGGGTATGATCATATCATAGAAGAGAGGAAGCCGCACCCCAGTTTCTAGCCACTGAGGACCAACAATGGCCACCCAGCCACCAGGCAACTGACAGTCTAGACTGGCTGAAAGCTACTGACTAGATAAAAGGGACCCCTTTCTGTGAATGAAGCCCTACATGCATTTTACAATTATGTGTGTTATCCATGTGAGGAATTCACAAATGAATAACTGAATTCCGTTTGTAATTCCTGTTCTAATTCACACCTTTCCCTCTCCCTCACCAATAAAAGTGTATCCCAAAAGTATTTCGGGGCTCAGATTCTATATTTGGCCTGTGTATAATAAAGCTATCTTCACTACTTCTAAAAGAGCACCATTTGGATTTGTCGGTTAAGACAGAGAGCTCTAATACTATTAATTATTCTTTTGAACTTAGATATATTTGGTTTCCTAGTTACATGCATAGACTTGTGGTCTTTTCTACATATGCCTAGTTTATAAGACCTAGAAAAGGTTAATTGAGAAAGCATTTCATTTTTCTTACCTTATTGATTTGAGGATGAGAGTTACTTCTATTTTTACAATATACTTTATACAATATTGGAATAAATAGTCATTAGAAGATGCTATAGCAAGAAGAATAATGGCCCCATGTCTTACTCCTTGGAATCTAAAAATATTAGGATACATGACAAGGGGGAGTTAAGGGTGTAGATGGAGTCATGATGGCTAAAGATGACTTTAAAATGGAAGAATCAACTTGGATTATTTAGTCAACCTAATGTAATCACAGGGTTCCTTAAAAGCAGAAGAGAAAGGCAAAAAAGGAATTTAGAGTTCTTCTGAATGAGAACTACTTCAACCCACTCCCAGCTCTGAAGACGAAAGAAGGAGGACACAACTTAGGAACGCAGGCAATTTCTGTAGCTGCGATAGATTCCCCTAGAATCTCCTGGAGGGAAAATGGCCTTGTTGGCACCTTTATTTTAGTCCATTAAATCAGTGTGGGACTTCTAACCTGAAAAATAATAAATTTGTGTTCTTTGAAGCCATTAAGTGTGAGATAATTTGTTACAGTCCCAATAGACAATGAACTTGTGCTCTCAGAGTGCTACCAAAGATCAATCCTTGCAGTGAGGCAAGAGCGGAGAGTCTAGTTCATGGTCGACTAAGGTAACACAGCTGCACTTCAAGCCACTCACTTTTACTCTGCATATTCCAGACCATTAAAGATATATAGAATTAAGCGTTAATGAAAATAAAATCTGAGATGAGAGCACAGATTTGATTTTATGATCTTTTAATGATTAATCCTTAAATGATCCTTGTTGGGAAAGATAGATAAAGAAAATTTCAAGCTAGAGGAAAAATGTCATAATTGCTGGGATTTTGAACCAGATATAAATATTCTACTAGTATTGGGAATAAAGTGTTGTTGTAAAAAAGAAAAATTGATTATAACTTGAGTAAATAAGACAAACTTACAAAGTGATTGACACATATACTGGACCTTAAAAGTGAAGAGTGCAGGCAAAAGGGCACTGTAGACAGAGACCAACGATATTTGGCATGAGATTGAAAGGTGTCTTCTGAAATCAAAGTGTGCTTGGTGTGGGGTGACCTGGAAATTTAAAGGGAAAAGCAGATTGGATCTAGATTATGTAAAATCTTTGGTATCTTTCTAAAAATTTTTGACTCCCTTATAGATCAAAAGTCTCAAATTGGAGGCTTGCAGATGTGTTTTAGCTAGCTTCTAGAATACATTTTTGTGTATTGGATGTGTTTGTTGTGTTTGCAACTTGAATTACAAAATTAAACATGAAATGTTAAACTTCCAGTTTCTCTTAGGAAAAAACAAAACAACAGATGGAGGGTGATGAATAAAGAGGACTATGAAATGGTTCTGAGCCATCACTGAATTTGGCAATGAAGAGCTAGTGTTTTAGTTCCAATAGATAATCTGTAAGACTGCTACCTTCAGCATCGCTGGAGAAGTTATCATAGGTAGTACACAGAGTAGAAAAGAGTTTTTAAGATTGATTATATGTCAAGGATAAGTAGTCTTGTTAATTCATCAAACTTAAATGATATTTATTGCAAACATACTACAAGGTCATTACTACTCTGAAACCAATATAATTGGTAGAAGAAACATTTAGGAGAATTTGGCTCTAAGATTCTAAACTGGAACAACATTGGTGGATATATTGGTATTATTCCTGAATGACTATATTCTAATTCAAAAATCAGCGAAAATCTAAACTCAACTATGCACAAGAATTTTGTCTTTTAGTTGTATTCTGGTGCTCATTTTTATTGTGTGGTTAATTATAAGCCCAGTTGTACCTTGTTCCTAAATGAATTCTTAGATGTATAATGATTGCTTGTGAGCTTTGAATAGCTATCAAATATTTGGAAATATTTTTAAAAACCTTCAACTGCAAATTTTCTATCTGCCTCTGACAATGTTAAAACATAAAAATATATCTATAAAAGTGCTCTGAGGCTGTGGTCACACATGCTACGTGGATTAGGTCTCTTTGTATATTTTGACCAGTCCAACCTAACAGATTGTTAACCAGCCCAAAAAAGGAATCATCCCATCCCAAAGCTACAGTCTATGGTATCTCATGGAGCACAAAGTGTTTCTATCGAGAAGTAGTAGAAAACTTGTGGCTAAAAACCGATTTGGCTTGGTCAAGTCTGAGTTAACCTTTTTCACTAAATGTGATCTTGGGCAACTAACTTGTATTCACTATTTACTTTCCCAACCTGTGCAACACTGATAAGATCACAACAATTTATTTAGATGCAGCGTGAGAACAAAGCTCTATCTGAAAGGACTTTGTAACCCATATTATATTATTCAACTATTCATGATGTGCCACACATTCTGTTAGTCACCTGAGAGGCAAATAAAGCATAGAAGTAAATATTTAGTTATAATGAGGTGGTGACTTTTAAACCATAGTTAATTAGAATATAACAACATTTAGGTGTGAGGGTGAATACCAGCACATGGAAATGTGTCTTTATTCAACATTTTCTTAGAATTCTTTCTAGAAGAATCATTTTGCAACTAATATTCTGAGGCCTAGGACCATGAATTGTGAGTTAATTGAGGTTCCTTGGCATTTGTTTGTATTTCTCCATCTTTGGGCTGTTCTTTTTATTATTAACTGAGATATAAATTGCTGATAATATAATGAGATGATTGCATAAAGGACTTTTAAAAGTTTTACACCACTAGAGGAATGTTTAATAAACGATGATGCATTTTAAATCTTACTAGGATCCTTAAAACTGTTAAAGAAATGCTCCCCTGTGACAGACACTATTCTACATATCTATGGCACTGGAAAATTCCAGTGGTAAAAAAAGATTGAAATAAGCAATACCAATGCTATCATATTTAGCCAGAATAAATGTAGGTATTCAGATCACTTCCTTGGTCATCTCTCTGCTCTCTTCCATAGATGATGCACAAGTATATTTAAATCCACTTAGTATGAGAGTTTCTCTGATAATTATGTGTTAAATTGCTTCAGCAATTATGTAAGGGGAGGAGCTTAATTTCAAATGGCTGACCCATTTGAAGCTGCAGATAAAAATGACATCCAGTAAACGTTGGGTCACTGTGATTAAAGGTCATGAGTATAACCACTCAGCTGAATGAACCAAGTCGCTTTTTAATTTATAATAGAAAAATAAGTTTTAGATCATTTAACCACAGAGCCATTCACATTACTTGGGAATAACACTGAAAATAAAACTAGAAAAGTTACCCTATCCATCTTTGAATCTGCACACCCCGGTGCTCACTGGAAGCATTAGCTAATATTCATAATATGGATGCATGTCTTTAAAATGTAACTCTAAAAAAATTCTAGAGGCACTACAGAAATGAAAGCTTTCATCAAGACAAAAATAAATACATTTTGTTTGAGACTACAAAACACGTCGCATAGTTATGGACTAGGAATCACCAATCACTTAAAGTGATGAAAGTGACTAAGCAACATTTGGTTTTTTTTTAAAAAAACAACACTGTCCTATCAGAATATGGTGATGGGCCGAGTAAAAAACTGTAATCGAATCTCAATCGAGGAATCATTTTTTGCACAAATAGTTCACTGTCTAGAAACTAAATTTCCTATCCTACACGTTCCCCAGCATTAGTGGAAGGCACCACAAATACAGAAAAGCAATAACCAACATGTTGAAAACAGTATCAGTGAGGAAGAGAGCCCTGTCTGCTTCTCTCACTCCTTCTTTTGCAAACATGTGAGAGAGATTGTGGGGCAGAGCAGAAAAGAAAGAACTCACACCATCCAGTCTCACAGGAGGGACAAGAGAGAAAGTTACTTGAAGAAGCAAACTAATTCAATGTGTAACAAAACGCTGTCATAGGTGGGCAGAGCAAGACAGTGGTGCCAGGGGGTGTGATCCAGGGAATATTTTATGTAGGAATGGGTTTAGGATTGAAGTTCTAAAAGACATGTGATTATGCGATGTCCATTCCAGGGATGGTGGCATGATTTGCATAACCCAGAGCAAAATGAAAATGGGGAATCCCTTGCTCCGAAAAGCCAGAAAATATATTTTGTTTCCTTCTATAGATTCTCTTTCTCCACTTGTCATGGTGATCGTTGTTCAAGTGCTTCCTTTGGCACAGGACTATTACAGTGTGAATCCAGATCCTCCCAGGCACCCAAGGCCAGGTCCTGCGACACCGCAAATGGAGCGCATGCGCATAACCCACCTATCCCGACCCAGCGCCCAGCTTCCCCAGGGAGCTGAGGAGAATGTGGACCCTGGATGGTGGTCAGGACCATCCCAATATGGTGGGAAGGTCTCAAGAGGAAGGACAACTGTACTGAAGTTTCAAGCTTCAGGCACATGTGACATTGGATTTCACTTCCAAAACACAAAAGATAAAATTATTAAACATTCCCAGGAGTCTTAAACCCTGTGCTTGGGACTACATCAATGGTTCAGTGCAACCCAGCTGCGTGGAAACACACTAAAAAGACAGCCCATCCTGAAACATCTCCTTCAAAATCCTTGTTAAAATAGTCATAAAGATAATCATCCCCCCACCCCCAAAGAATTGCAGAATCCAGGATAGAAGAGAAAAACAGAAATCACCACAAACTGCTGTTTAAAAACATTTTTTATCGTTAAAAAGGAAAAGAAAGGAAGGTCATACAGTTCCATAAAATGTAACTGGATGTATAACCATACTTAGATGCAAAAAATAAATAAATAAATAAATAAAAAATCCTATACTGATTCAAGTACAAAAAACAAAATAAAATTTCAAATAAAAAAAATTTCAAATAAAAAAAAAAACAACCACAGATTTGTACAAGGAGCAAAAATAGTCTTGAACTTAAATTACCGTCAACACTAAAAGCTAGAAGAATATTCTGAAATATGTTTTCTGGAGATTAAACCATTCCTGGGGAAGTGGGGAAATTTAACTAGGGCAATTTCTATTCCTAGTTAAATTGTTGTCTACCAAACCAAGAGAAATACATTCAAACATCCTAAAGTAACACCCACCACAGAAATGGGTCCCTCATATATTCTTGATGTGGGAAGAACTATTTGAAATATACTTTAGCTAAGAAATTAACCAAAATCGAGGTATCCAAATAAATGTGAAAAATACCAGTAGATATTTAAAGAAGTTTGAAATGATGAGTAAAGTATAAATAACTTTTTCTAATTCTGTTTAGTTTTGAGTTCCCCCACAAGTGGACCCAGACACATGGATTTGAGAGCATTTTAATTGGGATCAGAAAACATGTGAATGAATGAGAAAGAAAGGAAATCAATCAATAAAGCCTGTGTTGTCATGACAGTTATTATGAGGTCCTGACCGGAGTTTAATCCGACAAGAAAATTCTGATAAACCATGCATAATGCATACTGGAGAGTGACCACACCTGAGGAGCAAGATAGTTGGAGCATTTATACACCAATGCCCACCAGTCATTGGTTGAGATTACAGGCGTGGGTAATTCCGACACATTTCCAACCTGGAGGCTGGGATGTAGAGAGTAGTCTGTGATGTGGCGTCTTGAGGGGCACAAGGCAGTGTAACTGTTGGATGGATACCAGCTGCCACAGACACAGGGTGAACTGCAGGCTGGCTAGAACATCACATGCAGGCTCAATCCAATTCTTAGGAAAAAAGAGTTTTTGGTAAAAAAATGCAGAGTATAAACTGATTAACAGCTCTGGATAAAATAAACAATTCTGGGAAGTGAAGAAGGATAGCATAAACAGAACAAGGAAATCCATGCCGTATTCCTTACCTCTTCTTATAGAAGAGAGATAAAAAGTTCCTGTATATTGAGAAATATAGGCTTGGTTTAACCCTGTACTTGACAAACTTCAGGGCAAGGACAAGAGAATATCATAGTAGTTATTTTCTATCCATGTTGCTATACAAAAGAAAAGGAAACAAACGTTTTAACAGGAAGGAAAAGCAAAAGGAAATAGAACAGAGACAATAGCTGTTATTGTTACTATATATATGCATATTTATATACATCAATATGAATACATTTTATATATTGAAATACATGTTTGCAATATATATATATTATTCTCTAAATCAAACTAAATTTCACATAGATTAGAAATAAAATGTCAAAAAAATCAAAAGTACAGATATATATTCATCACATTTAAGGATGGAAATATTTGGGTAAACAAAATCATGCAAAAATGGTAAGTCACAAAGAAATGTCAATTAATTTAATAATTATATATAATTAACATGATAAAAATGGAATGCCATAGAATTTTGGAAATATATATATTCTGCATTTAAGGTAGAGTATAAGTAAAAAAATAATAAATCTGATAGGAAAATGGGCAAGTAGATGCTTCAGAAAAGAAAAGAAGCATAGTCAGTAAATATAATAGGCATCTAACTTTTTTAGTAATTAAGCATGAATATATTAAATAATCATATGAATAATTACTTTTCAAATCCATTACTTTATAAATCCATGTTTTGCTTCTATTATTGCTGTTTTTTGTCATGGCAACAGCATTAGTGAATTTTCTGTGAAACAGACGCTTTTACTCATCATTTTTAGCAGTGCAAGAAATTTTCTGGAGGAAAAGTCAATTCGATAGAAAAATCTTTCAAACGTGCATTATTGCATCTGCTCCTGCGTATTATTGCAAAGGAATAAACAGGAATGTGCACAAAGATTTATGACTCAGAACTTTTAGTGCAATGCTATTTATAACAGACATTTGCAAACAATTCGAAGGATTAAGAAAAGAAGGAATAAATGATGATACAATTAAATGATAAAATCCCATGAGACCACAAATATAATGATGCTTTAAACTGCAAGAACAGTGATGTTTTTAAGAGAATTAATCATGGAAGCAAATGTTCATGCTCCATGTTAAGTGAAAACATAAGCTTTCAAATATATTTTTATTCAGGAACTTTTATCTTCTATGCATTCTGTTTAGTTATCTTCTCCAAGGTCTCCTCTTGATTATTTCCTTAACATTCAAAACTCATTGCAGATGCTCTTGGCAAAGGATGACTTTTTCTGAGCCCACCTGTTAGGGCAAAACTCCAGCGACCACTGCCACCACCACCAACACCACCAGGAGTCAGCAACATATTTCATCTTCTTCATACCACTTGTTAAGACCTAAAATTTCCTTGCTCTGTCTTTGTTTAAATATTTATTGTCTATAGCTGTCCCTGCTCTACCTCACTCCCACATAGACATACAATATAATATACATTTGCAAGTCTGCTTTTACCATTGCTGATTCCCTACTTCAAAGAACAGTGTTTAGGAGACAATGACTAATGGTTAAGTGAATGGGGAAAAAAGTCTGCAAAAAAATATACTGTATTCTTTTTTTAATGCTATCTCAGGATAGTGAAGTTATAAGAATTTTTAACTTTCATTTTATGTTTGTATGATTCCTCAAGTTTTCCATAGATATATAGCCAGGAAGAATAATATAAAAAGTAAATCCTCCTCAGTGATCATAGTCCAACTCAACATCTATTCCATACATAAATTCCATTGGCCCTGAGTTAATCACATGTAACAAGTACTCATACAGCATTCTGCAGCTTTTTCATCATACTGTATTCTGTTCTTTACACATCAGTCTCCTTAACAGAGCTTCATATCTTTCTTGAAAACAAAGTAAACAAACACACAAAAAAATCTAAAAGCACTTAAGTGTATTGTGACCTTTACCACATATAAGTTTATCTTGTAGGATTTACTCAACATTGCAACATTGAAATTTTGTTTTTGTTTGATTTTTAAAAGGAAAGATGCAGGAAGGAAGGTAAGTAGATAGGCAGACAAGAAGAAGAAAGAGGAAGAAGCATCTTATTTTATTTTTATTTAGTTGTATCACACTGGTGCCCCCAGCCCCCGACCTGGAATGTGTGGCCTGTGCCCCTTCATAGGCTATTGACCTAACCGCTACTTCACCAGGGTGTGCCAAACAGATTTTTCTAGTTCAAGGACTATGCCTTATTATCTATCAATTTATGGAGCTAGTAGCACGGTGTTTGGAACATTGGGTAGTCCATATATGTTCATTGAAGTTATGTAAGTATTTATCTTAAAATGAAATGTGGTAGAAGACCTTTTCCCTGACCCCAATGCAAAAGTTAGTCGGCCAGGAATTTTCCACGGTACTACAGAGGCTGCAGCTATGCCCAAAGACAAGCATCGCCTCCCTATTCTGTAGCTGTACATAACTGATAAGAATTGTCAGTAGAAACCACATGTAGACAAGAAGATGAATCTTTTTTTTTCTCAAAATATAAAAGGACTTCCCCTAAGCCTCCCATTGCTCATCTTTGGGTAACAATACCCCTGGGCCAGCACCAGTACAATAAAGTGCTTTTTCTCTGCTTTGAGTGTCCAGCTGTCAGTCTTCTCTCCAACTGGAGGCTCTGCCATAACATACACACTCATACAAAATTACATGAAACAACTTAACATATTATTTTAAAATAAGCACCCATGGACCCATTGGCCTCATCAACAAATAAAGCATTTTCATCACCCCAGGAGCTCTCTGCAAATTTTTCCCAACTACAATCAGTTTTCTCTTTAAGTATAAACAATATTTTGAATACTATTGTAGAAGAGAGGAAGCCGCACCCCAGTTTCTAGCTGCTGAGGACCAAGAGTGCCACCCAGCCACCAGGTGCCTGACAATCTAGACTGGCTGGAAGCTACTGATTAGATAAAAGGACCCCTTTCTGAGACTGGAACCCTATGTGCATTTTACAATTATGTGTGTTATCCATGTGAGGAATTCACAAATGAATAACTGAATTCCATTTATAATTCCTGCTCTAATTCACACCTTCCCCTCTCCCTCACCAATAAAAGTGTATCCCAAAAGTATTTTGGGGCTCAGATTCTATATCTGACCTGCGCGTAAACTTCTAAAAGATCACCATTTGGATTTGTCGGTTGAGAGAGACAGCTATTACACTACGGTATAATCACTTTCTTGTTTTTATCATCTTAGAAGAATTCCCTAACACGATAATTTAATACTGAGAGTTATTTAACCTTAGAAAATCGGAATCACATAACTTCTTTCGGACAATGTTATATTTGTGAGATTTATCCTTGCTGAACTATATAGCTGTACTTCATTCATTTTTAATGCTGTATAAAATTGATTAAATAGTTCATTCCACTTGATAGACATTCAGGTTGAAGCTATTATTTGAGTTTGTTATATGTGTTATTAATGGTACCTATGAATATTCTTAACTGTGATTACTGCACATTTCTAGTAAATTACATCACTCACAATTTTTTTTTAATCACTCCTTGTGTATATTTACCATTTGTATTTTCTGGTGTGTGAGGTGACTAAAATTCTTTCAAAAATGATCTTCAATATGGAGCTATAAGCAATCTACTTCAGCAATCTTTGATCACAGAAAATATATTAAAACTATAGAGTTTCCAGAAAATAATCAGATTTATAGAAATGAAGAAAATTAATAGCAAGAGAAAAATTCGGTCTTTAATACTTAAGTCAATAAAATAACAAATTAAAAATGAATTGACATGAATAAAATATTGAAAAATAACAATAAATTAAGCTTAGAAAGGTAAAAAGGACTTCTAAATATAAATAAAAAGTAAGAATAAGTTAGAAAATAGTAGAAAAATTAATACAAAAATGTGTGTTTTTTGAGAAACCCAATAAAGAATGCAATCTTTAAATATTTCAAGAAAAAAGAGAAAAGTATACTACACAAAATAAAAATTGTCTGAAACAGGAAATAAAAAGAATCGTAAGAAAGCCATTCTATAATTTCATACAATAAATGTAATGTCTTTATTAAAATAATTTTCTAGAAAATATCAAACTTACTCCTGGTGAAATGGACAAACTTAAAAGACAAATGTATGAAGAAAATAATGGAGACATATTTCAATGAAACAACCTCATGGGCAACAGACCTAGAGAATATTATTAAATGCTGAACAATTCCAGCACAAGTAAATTAGTCCTGGCATTTGGGTATAAAGGAATATTCCAAAACCTTTTTCTTGATATTTGGAAAAGATTACAGGCACTACAAAACTGCAAAATAAAAGAGAAAATCCCACAGCAATTTAGAGAAAAAGGACATCATGAGTAAGTGGAATTTAATCCCAGGTATGCAATAATGTCCTAATATTAGGAAATTCTCTTAAATATTATATTATTGTATTTAAAGATATGAATCACATGAGCATTTCCAAACAAACTAAAAACACATTTAACAAAATTCAGCAATTATTCTTGATTTTTAAAAAGAGACATTAAAGCTATGTGGGTAGTTAACAGAATAAATTATTTCTATGTCAATTCCAGCTACATGATATGTGAGAAAATACAAAATTCAAAAACAAGATAAAGAGTTTTAATATGACATTATTTCTGAAAATCTTATTGAAGATTAAAAGTCAAAACAATTAGGCAACAGAAAGAAATCAGAAGTATGAAGTTTGAAAAGGAGAGAATAAACCTATTCCTCCTGCAGTTGGCATTGCATACCCAGGATATCCAAAATAATTAGATAAACAATTTTTGAATAATAAGTTTCATATGACTGGGGGATGAAAAATCAATTGTTTCCACACACATAAACAAAAACCAGTTGGAAGGTATAGATAAAGATATAGATAGCTATACTTATATAGAGAGAGAACAGTAGCATCTATACATATGCATGTACATATGCATAACATTTTATATTTAATATGACCCATTTTGATACTATAATAATTAAAATTTATAATTATATCTAATATATAATTAAAATAGTATACATAATTGCCATTCTATTACAACTATAAACTGAAGGTTAAATTACACTTGAATAGAATGATACTTTCAATATTAAAATATTAATGTGTAAGTAATAAAATAGAATAATTATGGTAGAATAAGAATTGTTTTGCAAAATGCATGTAAAGAATAGTTTAAGGTGTGCCCTAATGAAGTAGCAGTTAAGTCAATTATCTCCAAAGGAGACAGGACTCATACCCCTGGGTTCTAGCTGGGGGGTGGCGGAGAAGTCTGGAGAACAACCAATGTGAACAACTAAATAACAATGAAGTGCTCTTTCCACCTTTCTCCTTGCATTCTTGGCTACTACTGACTTCATTCCTGCCTATACCTTTGCTTTAAAAAAAAAAAAAAAAGAACACTTCGAAAGATTGCTAAAAGTCACAAAGACTTTTATTTTCATAAATTAAAGATAAAGTGACTCAGTATCATAAAATTTCAGTCATTTCTATACTATCATATAAAGTAGAATCCTAATAAATACACTAAAGAGTTTAAACATCTTATCTTTCTGTTTTTAATACTCATGTAAAAATGTAAAACCCAAGAATAGTCATTAAAATTCTGGGAAAAACAGTAATTAGGAGAACAGCCATAAAACAGCTATTAAAATATATCACAAAGTCCTGATAATTAAAACATGAATAGAGCAATAATACAGAAAACAGTAACTTCAGAGAAAACCTAAACTTATCCAGAAATCTTGTCTACCATTTGGTGATAATTTAATAAGGAATGAGGGAAAGATAAATGATTCAATAAATGGTGCTGAGACAATGAGGTAGCCAACTGGAAAAAATAATTACGGTAAGGCCATATTATTTATGAGAATAAATACTCTTGTTACTATTTCATATTATAGTTAATTTAAGATTATCTCATTCATAAGAATACATTTCAAATGGGTCAGAGATTGGATTATAAAAATGAAGCCATAGAATACAGAAGAAAACCTGAGAAAATTCCTTTATAACTGAAGTAAGGATAGCCTTTCTGACTGAAAACCTATGTCATAGAGTAAAGATTGATACATTTGCCTGTTTAAAAGTTGTATTAGAAATAATATCGAAACACAGATGATAAAGTGAGTAAAATATTTTAACCTCACAGCAGGTTGGGTACATTGCCTTAATGCAAATAATATATTTACTGTAAGAACAAAAATCAAAATATGTGGAAAGAAGATCTAAAAAGTTCTAAGGAAAACATCGATGTTTTCATTAGTGAAAAATAACAACAAAAAGCTCATTCTCACCTACTGAAAAAGGAAAAGAAAATTAAAACTCCAAGGTACTTGCAAGCTGAAATGACATCATTGTAAAAAGAAAGGTTAGTGCCTTTTGAAAGGTTTTTTCTGGGCTCCGCGAGGAAAGAAAGTCAATTAAACAAAAAGTTGAATAGCCAGGCCTTTATTGGGGTTTGCACGCCCGGTGAGGTTCTCCTGTCCGCAGAAAGAGGGCCGGGGAAGTCGCGCCGAACAAAGGGAAGCGCGCTCTTGAAGCAAAAGAATTTTGCGGGCTTCATACGTCGTGAATGGGGATTGGTCCTGTGACTCCAGGTATGGGGTTCCATCCCTTAGTCTGACGTCAGCCACCTTTCCCGGGTGTGGCCGCTGCTGCTTTTGTCCCTGGGACAGTCTAACACCTTTATTTTCACAGTCAGGGTGAGAAACTACCTGGGAGGCAGAGCAGGGTATCCTGTCTTCTGTGTCCCACCTTTTGATGTTTGGTTCTTGCTTTTATACCCTAGAGAAAAGGTTGGACTTGCACATAATAGTGAAAATACATTAACCAGTTTGCAGAAAAGAGTTTTCCTTTGAAGCAAGCCACTGGCAATTTTCTAACATGCTCTGGTGAAGATAAGAGGTGTGAGTGCATTTGCATTGCAAACAATCAGTGGGGTCATTATCTCTGGGGTCAGGTGAGAAATGTACAATGTACGCACTAGGTTCCAAGATTTTATCTTAAAAAGAAAGCTTCCAGCTGTTTTTTGGGGGGTCTTTGCTAATAGGCTAAGCATGCTACTTGTTTATTCTTTCTAAGGCAGCCACTCAGTGTGGGAGGTTGTCATGCTGGCTCTTGAGCTGTTTCACAGCTTCTTGTGAGCTGACATGTCCTCTGGAGCTTTCTTTTCCCACGATTGCTCATTTCTGCTGATTTTCTTTCAGAAACATCTGGATTTTTTCCACTTTGATAAGTGAAATTATATCTCTTGGTAAGATTGGGAGAAAGAAGTAATCACATACTGTTGTGTGGGAGTGTCAATCAGCACAAGATCTGTAATTTAGCAAGATCTGTCAAAATTACAAATACGTATTCCCTTTGACGCACCAGTTTTACTTCTGAGAGTATGACCTAACGATACACATGAACGTTTATGAACAAGCTTACTCACTGCAGCATTGGCACTATTGCTTATTATAGCAAAAGATGACGAACAAAACCCTTCAAATACCCAGCAAGGGAACACTAAACAAATAACACAGTAGTGCACTCACAAAATTAAACGGCCGTTTTTTTTTTTAAATGACGACGATCTTTATACTCACATGAAAACATCTCCAAAATATAGACTCAGAGACCAACCATCCTGTTTGCCTAGAATTTAGTATTTTCCCAAGATATTGTTACAGTAAACGGGTTACGCCAGTAAAAAGCAACAGATTTCACGCACTCGGGAAAAGTTGAAAGGATTTTATTTAATGTCGGTGGGCACCAGTGGAGTGGTCTCCAAAGACTGGCGTGCTGAACAGGAGTAAGTTACAGATTTTATAGGCAGGGGTTTCCGGGGTGGGCTAGAGTGAGGCGGAGGTGGGTCTCTGGAATTTTTCTGTTACTGGCTTCTGTTCATTGTTGAGCAAGTTCTGTTAATGCTTGCGATAAGTAGAAGTTATTTACAGCTTGAGCCTTGGGCTGGTAAGGCAGCAAGTTTAATGGAGACTTATTTCCTCGTCATTGTTCAGTAGAGGCTTATTTCCTGGGCCTATTCCCTCCTCATCCTGAGGTTATTTCCTCCTCAATATCACTTTCAGTACTAAATCCCAGAGGGTTAAAGACTAATAGGCACCAGTGCCCCCTAAGTCTTGCCTCCCCACCTTTTTTTGTTAAAAGATGTGGGAATTAGAGTAAAAATTCATATTCATTTGTATATGCATACATAGGCTCTTGGAAGGATACACAGGAAAGTAGCAGCAATCCCTGATTATTGGACACATATAAAATATCTGAAGCTATAGATCATAGCAGATATGAAGAATTTTGAGGTTTCAAGAGAATGGAATAAGTCATGTAGTGGTTTAAACTAAAGAAGAAGACAGGAACAAGATGACCTAGGACTCTGCAATATATTTTAGGAAATTCATACGTTATCTCAAGCTTGATGGGGAGTTAAAAGTCTTGAGCATTTCAGGAACATGATGACATAGATACTTCTGGTGGCTGTGTGGAAATGGAACCTGGAAGAAACAAAGTTTAATACCCTTATAGATGGACCTGCAAATTCTCTCCTGGTACATTCCATTTTTCTTGCACTCCAAAATGATGTCAGTGTAATTTTAAAACAGTTCCACAATGCCAGCAATCTATTTGTAATGTGTTTCAAAGACTCAAATCATTTAATGTTCTTATGTCAATAATGAGGGTTTTCTTAATACTAAAAATACTAAAAATGGTTAAAAGCATTTATGGCTTTCTAAATGGAATCATGTTACCATAGACAAAATTGTTAGTTCATCCTGTCCTATAATTGTAAGTACTGTCTTCTGTCTTTTCATTTCACAAGTACAAATAATTTTTAAAAATACTCCGCAAATCCATTTACTTATTAATCATATATATGTCATGTTACCTCTGTCCTTAAGAGTCCTAACTACCAAATAAAGAAAACATAATCTTGAAGGATTATTTGATTACTATCTAGTATAACCTAAGTCTTTTAAGATCCACAGTAGAGGCTTTTCTTGGAAAGTCAATATCTGGTTTTCTTCTCTTTTTAGACACAAAATGCATACTTCCCAGCCCTATTATAGTTATGTGGGGTCATGAGACTGGTTACTGCCAGTGGACCAAAATAAGTGGAAGTACATGTGTCCCTTCTGGAAAGAAGCATGAGGAGAAGGTTTGAGATTTCCATGTCTCTTTTTCCTGCCATGGTACTTAAGAAGGTCCCAATTCATATGGTGCAAGATGGTGGAGCTTCTATTAGCCTGGAACCCTGAAAGACTAGGTGAGAAATAAAGCACTTCTTCATCATTCTTCCACCTAACCAAATTACACTGTATATCTATCTACACATGAGCAAGAAACAAAATTTCAGTATGTTAAATCACTGATTTTCCAAGATTAATGAGTATGGCAACATTCCCAGTTTTTCCCACCCAATAAAGCTTCAAAGACCCTTCTGAGACTCACATGACTACTCTATCCTCTCTCCCCAGCTAGTTGCATACTCAAACAACATTCTAAATAAGTAGTATGAATAAGTCTTTCTCTCAACCCCCCACTACAGAAGGATATTCAGGATCAGAGAATATTGAGTCTCTTCCAAGTATACAAAATGGTACTGTGTGAGTGTGTGTGTGTGTGTGTGTGTGTGTGCACTTTATGTTGTAATTGTTTTAAAATTAACTTTACAACTAAAAGTTGCTCAAGTGCTGTAAGAAAATCAGTTGAATAATTCCTAAATTGTTCCTCAAAACAAGACTCACTCTGCCACTAAGCATCCCAGTTCTGATTAAAATAAAGGAGTAGGCTATTACCCAGGGGTGAGAAGGAAACAGGTGGGTATTTGCCAAATAGGCTGGTTTTGTGCAGTAGAAGATAAAAAGCAATAGAGTTGCTTGTTTTACCTAGAGGTTAAAGTGAACTGAAAACAAGAACCTTTAGCATTCTGACTTGCTTGCTTCAGAGAAAATACCTCCCCATTTCTTGGAAGAAAAAGCAAATACTCAAAGAATTACATAGAAAGATCTCGTAACATCAAAGGGCTCTTTTAAGAAGCTTTGTTGCTGAAGGAAATTTTTTAAAGTATTAAAACCTTATCAACAGATTAAACATTGAGGGATGGAAGTGCTTTATTAGTTGTTGGGTTTTTTTTTTTTTTTTTTTTTTTTCAATTTATCAGACCAAACCAAATCCTAAATGTTTGCATCATAATTTTAAATAAAGCAATCCTTTATGATGCGTTTTCAGTGTGGCTGTGCGTACTGAGATTATTTCCTAGTTCAGGGACAATAACATCTGTCTCCCATGCCTGGACTCATTTTGTCGATTTCCTATTTGGCTCAAAACTTCCTTTTCAGTCAGCCCTTTCTTTCCAACACTTCACAGTCCTTCTTTCCTTTAGATCTCCTATTCATTCTACTCCCTGTAGAGTGTGGGCTAATCCTTGACTAAACAGAGTAAATCAGAGCTTCATACCTTCTAGAGTAGCCTTCCTGTCACCTACTGAAATATAACATTTATTGTCTAATTCTTAGCTCTTCTGGTCTAGGGTACCAGAAGTGATAACTCGCTGACTTAAAAAGATTGTTTTTTTCCTAAATGAGGAGCAAAGGGGTATTGAAGTTCTTTTGCATTCAGCTACAAAGTATGTGATTTCATACAGTGTATAGTGTCCTAAGATGATCAGCATTACAGGTGCAATCCATCTTTCCTTTTAGCAAAGAAAGTGATAGAATAGAGGAGAATGTTTTTTTGAGAACTGAGAAATAAAATGAAGGCATTTTATTTACAGATGAGACCATTCACAGGGAAGAAGACAACTGGCAAGGCTTATATGTGGGAAATGAAACAGCTGTTGATTGTGGTTACTTTAAAGTCATGTCTGTTAACTTCAAGTTCTGAATCATCCTTGGGTACGTGTCTGTTGTCTACTTTATTTTTTCCTATTTTTATTGACTAAGTGGTCTTGTCTCATCTCATACAAGTAAATTTTACTCCAAACATGGATACAAAAGAAGAGTTTCCAGATAATATTATCTTCTCCAGACATGATTCAACTTTTTCTCTGATAGGCAGATAAAGTAAATAATACATCACCATATCAATCTATGTCAGGGTTGAGTTACAGTTTTGGTAAGCCTTGGTCTGCCTCTCTTTCATCACTAATCCTAGGGACTTGTCCTTGGATACTTCCACTGACAGTAGGGTAATCTTTGATTCTTTTGACCTTGAAATTCAGCAAGTGATTAATTTCAGGCATTCACTCATAGAAGCCATTATTTTATAAAATGCAGTTTCACTTTGCTTTCCAGAGGCTTTGGACTTCAGCCTCCCAATACAGTTTCAAAATTAAATAAATACCTTGTGTAGGCAACCAGCCCTATGTTTGAGACCTTTCAGTTCTCCAACAATGTCACAGTAACCCAAAGCAACTGCTAATGGCTAGTTTATTTTTGTCCCAGCAATGACCCTCTGCCTGGCCCAAGCTTTAATATTTGGCCTTTACCCCATGCACAGAAACAGAAAATATTTGCAACAAAAATGAAATCTGATCCTCAAATCAAAATAGAATGATCTATCTTAAACCTATAACATCTTTCCTTTGACTCTCATGGTACTATAAATATCTAATTTTCCTACCAAATCTCTGTTGTGGGTTTTATAATTGCAGTTCTTTTCCTAATCATTAAGTGTCTGGTATTCATATGTCTAGTGCTTAACACAGTATGTATAACCTATGGGAATTTAATAAATATATTTGCTCTATTGGGAAAATTACTTACATTTTTGAAAAATGAAAGGAAGTCCTACAAAACTAGCAATGTATATAAATGTGGCATAAACCTGTTTAAGAATTGAAATAGGCAAACTACAGTATCCCTTTGAAGAAATTGAACAATCAATAGAATCAATACCTAGAATAAATGGATGGCATGCTAAGAGATTCTGAGTAGAGGGGTGAAAACCTACAAACTAACCAAATTGTATTTTATGTCTACATTCTTTGGTGGTCTTCAATCTGTCAACAGTAGAATAATTATGATCTACAACTACTGGAAATTGTAAACCCATTCGACAATAAGAGGCAGAGACAAGGGAGCCAGATGGGCTCTAAGCAAGACTTTATTGTCCCAAATTCAGGCCAGGAAAGCTCCTTTCAGAGAAGTGTGTGGAGAAATCCACTGAAGCTGGAGAGGAGAGGTTTTTAAGGGGAAGTTTCAGCAAGGCAGTGGGGTGAGGGTGGAGTCCTGATAAGGCTAACAGGCGTGC
>RJWH01002214.1:121165-135352 GCA_004363575.1 Solenodon paradoxus
CCTGATAAGGCTAACAGGCGTGCTGTTGATAGGGAGTCGGGATGTCTTAACAGAAGGGTCTGTCCTTGACTTAGATAAACGGGAGGGGTGAACATCTGGTCTTGTTTCAAACTGCAAAACTTTCATTCTTCATGCTTGACTGGAAAGTGACAACTTTTGGTTTTTTTGTTTTCTTTTATCTCCTGTCTCATTCCTGCCTTTTTTTTTTTTTTTTTTTTTATAAAAGATGAAAGGGAAAATGTCATACAGTCTCAATTGCTAATTTCTGCTGAAGGGGGAGGGGGTGAAGTGGGCACCTGAGGGAAAGAAACCTTGTTTTCCTGTAAGAGAAGGAGGTTATGATTAGTGATACTGGTGGCAGTCCTTCTGATGAAATTAACTACAAGTTGTATAAGGCAGAGACCAAATAGAAGTAGGATGAGAAAAGGTAAGAACGGAGTGAGGACTGGAGGTATCCAGGAAGATCAGAAAAAGAGGGTGGAGGATTGAATGTTTTCTCGGAGCTGGGTGGCTTTATTACAGAATTTGAAAAGGTTTTTCTCTATCTGGCCTGACTGGTTTACACAGATGCAACATTCTTTCTGGAGGAGAAGACAAATTCCTATGTGGGAGGTGGCTAGCGCATCCAGACCTGTACGTTCTGCAAGACAACTGAAGCAAGAGAGTTAATTTGGTTATGAAGACCTGAGGTTGGTAGGAGGAGTTCAGTGCCACTTGATGCCTAGGGCTGAGACTATCTCTTGAGTGACCTGAGAAATAAATGTGGAACTGTTATTGGATTCCAGAGAGGTAGGGAGGTCAAACTTGAGAATGATTTCTTTGAGGAGTGCTATAGATAATTCACGGGCCTTTTCAGAGGCAGAAGGGAAGGCTTCTACCCATCCTGTGAAGTTGTCTACAAAAACAAGGAGACATTGAGAACACAGAACCTAAGGCATGTGGGTGAGAATCTATTTGTCAATCCTGTCCAGGCTGGCATCCTCATAGTTGATGAGTGTTTCTGGGAGTTCTGACTTGTCCCTAAGGGTTGGTTCTTTGACAAATTGTACAGTTACTTCAGATTATTTGCAAGCAACTTGTGAGGTTAGGGACATGTATGGTCTTTTTAAGTAGGGCAGCTCTGAAGTTCTGCCACTATATGGAATTATTTGTATAGGGCTGTGAGGTTCTCCTGCTGATGTTGGTATGGGAGAATGATTTTGTTGTTTAGAATGAGCCACCCTCCTTGCTAAGTAGCTCTCTTTTGTTTGAGCTGCGTGAGTTCCTCTTTCTCTTAAGGGAGAACTGGGTGAAGCATGACCAGGAAAGCGCACCCTTGTTTTGCCTGTCTTTTGGTCTCCTCATCAGCTTTCTGATTACCCATAGCTATGGGGTTATTTGGGGCTTGGTGTCCCTTGCAGTGGATGACTGACACTTGTTTAGGCAGCTGTGTGGTTGCAAGAAGTTTGAGGATGAGATGTTTGTCAATGATAGGAGAATTTTTTTGAGGTAAGAGAGCCTATTTCTCTCCAGATGGGTATGTGGGAGTGAATGATATGATAAGCATATTTTGAGTCAGTGTATATGTTAACTTTCCAGCCTTTGGCTAAGGTCAGAGCTCGTGCAAGGTCAGTGAGTTCTCCTTGTTTGGAAGTAGTGTCTGGTGGGAGATGTCCTGACTCCAGAATCTGATCAGCAGAAACTGTGGCATGGCCTGCATGGGAGGTGTCATTTTTAAAGGCACTTCCATCTATAAACCAGTCAAGGGTAGTTTCTCTGGGTAGGGTTGAGACTTGTGTGTTAGAGAAGGGGTTAGTGATGAGTTCGAGGAGTTCAAGGCAATCTTAAGGAGAGACCATGGCATCTGAGGGTGGCAGGGGGAGGAGAGTTATGGGCTTGAGAGAAGTGTTGGAGAGTTGGAGAGAGATCTGCGGTTATGGAGATGAGTGTGTACTTGCTGTATTCTGGAGGGAGAGGCATTAGAAATGTCTTGATGAGAAGTGAGAGACTGGAGGGAGTGTGAGAGATTTGGATTTGAGTTTAAGGGATAAGGCGTATGGCTTCCTGCCGTAAGAGGGCGGCAGTGGCTAAAAAGCACTGATGGCCCCTCTAAAGGGGGGCATCAAGAGATTTGGACAGGTAGGCTATGACATTGGAAGAGGAGCCTCCTTTTTGGGATAAGAGTTCAAGTGTGAAACCATTCTGGGAGTCTATGTACAGTTGGAAACGTTGGTCCTGGGATGGAAGGTCTAAGGCTGGTGCTTGGAGGAAAGCAGTTTTTACCCCTTAGAAGGAGCACTGGATTGAAAGGGAACTGGATGGGAGCGAGTCCAATGTCTTTTCCTGCCATAGCTTGGTATAGGGGTTTTATTGGGAGAGCAAAGTTAGGAACCCAGGACCCTGCTGGGGTTTTACTCCCAGTCCCAGGCTTTTCAGAACCAAGATGTAAGCCAGTTCAACAATAAGAGACAGAGACAAGGATGCCGGATGGGCTCTAAGTAAGACTTTATTTTCCCAAGTGCAGGCCAGGTAAGCTCCTTTCAGATAAGAGTGTGGAGCGATTCACTGAAACTGGGGAAGAGAGGTTTTTAAGGGGAAGTTTCAGCAAGGCGGAGGGGTGAGGGTGGAGTCCTGATAAAGTCACCTGGCATACTGTTGATAGGGAGTCGGGATGTCTTAACAGTAGGGTCTGTCCTTGACTTCGATAAACAGGAGGAGTTAGCAACATCTAGTCTTGTTTCAAACTGCAAAGCTTTCCATTTTTCATGCTTGACTAGAAAGTGACAACTTCTATTTTTTCTTTTCTTTTGTCTCTTGTCTCAGAAATTTCAGTTGGGAATTTGTGTTCTATGCACTAATGAAAACTTTTGCATGGAAACTAAAAGTATGAAGTTGGAAAAGAAACATACCAAAGAAAATAAACTTTGTTTATTCCAGAATACTACAAACATTTTTTTAAGTTTTTCTTTTCATTGCCATTTATGCCTTATTAAGCCAGATATATGTCATTGCTTTAAAGGGCCTTCATGATACAGTTAGAGAGAAAAGTCAGTTGTATTAAAAAATAGTCACTGTTAAATCTTAATATCTCGGCTAAGTCTACCAATAGCAAATACTTCCTTAACATGTATTAATCACCGGAGGGGACAGTGCTCCAGAGTTTTACTCATTAGAAAAGTCAGTATACAACTAAAAATATATCATGAACATTCCCGTCCCCTCCCACCCCAAAAGGTTATATACACATGAATTGCCTATAGCTGAGTATGCAGTTCATGATCTTCATGATTATAAATATGATTAATTATGAACTATAATAGCTAGATTTAGTGAGAATCTACTATGTGCCTACACTATGCTAAGCAGTTTACATATATTTTCTCACTTAAATCTCAATGATCTTTCAAAATAGGTATTATTGCAATTGTTTTAGAGGGAAAACTAAGGCTTAAGGACTGTAATGTAGGATCAAGATCTAGCAACCAAATAGAGTTAGAATTCTGGTTATATCATTGTTAGCTATATGACCTTGGGCTAGTTACTTAACCTCTCTGTCTCAGCTTGCATAGGAAAAAATTGGCCATATTAATGCTACTTATTCATGGTAAAGTGTGTGCTGTATGTGTATGACACTTTGTAAATGCCTCACTGTTTACATGTACACAGTCACTAGAGGATGACAGATCTAGAATGTCTGTCCAAATTTCAAAGCTTGTATCTTAACTAAAATATTCCAGTGTTACCCCAGATTAGATTGTAATCTTTCTAGCACATTTAGCTAATGATTTGTATGTATTTCTTCTGTTTCACAAAAGTCTAAAATAATATTTATTTTCTCATTATTTTTTATTTATTGAAAGTTTACTACACAGAAATAAATACTTAACAGAGAGGGCCTGACAATGCCAAGAGCTACGCTTGTGGAACAGGAGTAGGTAGTCACTGGCTCAGAGCCCCACAGGGGGCTAGATTTGGTAACGAAAGATATGCTTGGAGGCTAGACAGCTACCAATAAGTTATGCTCCACAGAGAAATAAAAGAGCTATAAAAATGAGAAATACTGTCTTCCTCCTTTGGCTTTCATGCCTCATTAACACTGTCAACTCTGATTCTGACGTTCAAAGTAGTCACCAACTTTGGTAACTTAATGCTGATTTTGTTTTTTCAGTAGAAAGCAAGGAAAATGATACAGGTATTGTTTTAGCTCTGGTTTTCATTCCCTATACAAAATCAAAGTTATGCCCAGAGGGAATTGTAGAGTTAGTTATAGGGAACTTCCTGGAATTATTTTTGTATTGGTCCTTCTTATTCAGGAGCAAGATAGTAGTAAAACCACAAATGTATACGAACTGAAAATGTTACAACTGTGCAATCAGGTAACCTAGATTGAACATGTATGTTACCATGTAGAGAAAAGCTAGATTCCAAATATTCTTATGACCAAGTCTATTTAAAAGTACCAGTGACTGTCTCTGGAGAGCTGACAAGGATAATAGAGACAAGACAGTTTGCCTGGCAGAGCAGCCGTCCTCGGTTCCAGGACAGCAGAACACACTCCAGACCAACTTCGTCACACCACACTCAGAATCCTACAAGGTTGCCTCCTTGCCTATTGAATGTGTGTGTGTGTGTGTGTGTACATACATACCTCAGACTTGCTTAGAAGATTCCAGAAAATACCCCAAATAGTTGCCTAACATTTAATCTCATTAACTCTACACTTGAGGCAAACAGGACAATTTATGCCTTCTCAAACAAGTTTCACATTTTCTTTTAAACCAGTCAACACACACTAGCTGGGCACTGTTTTGAGTGATGGAGCTCTAGCAGTCCTACCCCTGTAGGGTCTACATAGAAAAACTGATATTAGTTCCAAGTGTACTAAACTTAATGAAGGACGGAGCACTTGAGGAATAGATATATAGGGAAGCAACGAGTGTCAGAAAAGGTGTCCATGAAGACACAACTTTTAAGTGGAAACTTGAAAATTAGACTAGAAATAAATTAGACTAAGGGGTGGTGATGAATAGAGAGCATTCCAGAAAGAGCCCTTAGAGCAAAGACTGAATAGAGTGTTTAAGAATTCAGAAAAAAATTTTGCAGTGGGAGTAGAAGCAGAAAGAGGTGTTGCAAGATAGGAATCTCAACCAAAGGAAGAGGATAAGATGAAGGGATAATGCTACTGACCTAAAAGTTAAGATACAAAGAAGTTACCTACTGCCCCCTCTTAACAGTCTCTCTCTTTCTCTATTTTTATCTATCTATCCATCTATCCCCTTTCTCTCACGTAGACACCACAAAAAAAACTAACATTAATGCATATCTTTATATGACCTTAAGAAAGAAAACCTGGATTTAGTATTGGCATAAACCCTTCATTAGCTAAGTATCAAAGGAAATGAAATCAGTACCTCATAGAAATACCTGTACTCAAATGGTTATTGCAACATTACTAACAGTAACCAAGATATAGAGGCAATCTGAGTGTTCACAGAGATGACTGAATTTTCTAATGGTATTTAATATATATATGTATGTATACATATGATGGATTATTATTCAGCTTAAAATCAATAAATAAATTCTATCATTTTCAGCAATATGGATGAACCCAAGGGATAATATGCAAGTGAAATAAGTCAGACATGTAAAGACAAACACTGAATCATTTCATTTATATAATATCTGGAATCTTAAAAAGCCAAACTCATGGAAACAGAGTAAAATCATGGTTTCCAAGGGCTGGGGAGCTGGGAGAAATGAGTGGGTAAGACGGCATTTTTCAAAGGGTATAAACATTCAATGATAAGATTAATTGTGAATATTATATGACATGTGATTACATTGATAATTATGTATTATACACTTTAATTGTGCTAGGACAGTAGACTTTAAGTGTTTCTCCCCCATTCACACAAAGGTAAATATGTAAGGTAAAGGATAGCTTAATTAGCTTGATTGGAGGCATCATTTCACAATGGACACATATATCAAAATATACTGTTGTTCACCTTAAATGAATAACACAATTATTATTTGTCAATTACCCTTCAATAAAATCAAATGAAATAAATTAAAAATAATTGATATTAGCTATTCTAGAAACAAGACTACGGATGAGTTATCCCTTCTGCTGAATTCTGTGATTCTGTATTGTCCTGCTTTCAGCATTGCTGATTCTTCACACCAAACAATGAGACAGCTATTGTGGTCTGCCTATCTAAATGATTTACAGGTTTGTGTGAGGTTATTTTTGTTTCTTTTTAAATTTTTTCAGTTTTAATTTTTAAATTCTTCATACATTTTAAACCTGCATTTTAAAAATCAAAAGCAAAGTAATACTTTAATACTGATTGTGCTCATTTTTCTTCCTTCCATTCTAATTTATTTCTCTGGTAAACTGGGAGAAATAGAATGGTTCCAATCATTTGCTCCCACTCTTAGGAATAGCCTTCCTTCTAAATGGAAAAGTATAGGAAAACTTGTTTACTTGGAATTATTTTGGCTTTATGCTACTATTCAAAGATTTCTTAAAAACAACATTAAGTAATAGCTTTTGTACTGGGCCACACGGAAGCCTTGACATCTGATGAGCCAGTGGATGCCGTAGCAACTGCAGCTTTGTCGTCATGGTAACAGCCTTGTGCTCCAGAGATAAAACCAATGAGCTTTAAGCATCACTACATTCTAGCTAAGCTTCTCTGACCTTATCAGGGAGCAATAAGATCTATCTGTTCTTCCAACTTCACGTGCCCCTCAGCAGGGAGGGAAAACTGTGCATAATGTACCTGATTTAAATGTCATACTTAGATTATTCAAACAAGTGAATCCTTATTCTAGTTTGATGGGCTAAATGGCAGGATTTTTAAAAAGTAGATGGTTGATTTCAATTGCTCTGGAGCACTGCTATGACAGCAGAGCATATAACATGCATATCATAAATGTTGTAATTACTAAGCATTTCAGAGGAATTAAAAAATAGTCAATTTCCTTTTGACAACATAGATAGGAAGTCCCAGGGGACCTGGAAAATAATTTTCATCAGTTTTGTTGAATTTGTTTCTTCTCATTCAAGATGGTAATAAGAAAAAATGTGATCTTTCAAATTAGTATGTCACATGAAAGTTTCAACAGCAAGAAACATATCATAATTCAATCTACACCTGGCCTATGATGACTTTGAAAGGTTTATGACTTTCTCTCAATATGTCCCTCCTAAAACGAGTATAGAAAACTCAGTTGTATGTTCAACTTTCTCAAGCTCGAAAGCACAAAACAGAAAGGCTAGGTAATAATGCTTTCACAAGGCGAGGGACGCAAGCAATCCCCTTCGAGTTAAGCTTGACTCGCTGTTCAGAGATACTTTACATACGATGGCGTAATCTCACACGCAAACGCCCAGTAACAAACTAAACTGGTTTACCAATCATATTTATTTAACTCTTCTTTTTTATCTGAACTGGTTTAAACCTCACAGCATATTTTATATAAAAAATACAGTTCAAAAACTCAAACTTTTAGTGTTACTTGAGTTATTATATCTACCCCTTTGTTTTTTCTAGTCTATACTCAAATTATCCTTTTTGGCTAATATTTTCATTCCAGCTCAAATTAGACAAGTATTACACAAGGAAAATTATTATAGCTAAGTAAATTTCTCACACCGGTTAAATACATTTTGAGTGCTCTCTAACCTGTCCCAGTTCACAAGAGCAGCTCATGTCTTCATATGTATATATGTATATGTATAACCTATATGCATATTTATATAAAATACATACAATGTCTGTTGTAAAATTCAAGTAAAGACACAAAGATAAACAAGAAATGACTCTATTTCTTAAGAACCTTGAAAACTAGACTTGATTGAAATAGATCTTCATCTTTGGTGCTGTTTAGTCACCTTAAGCAATAATTAATAGCTACCAATTATTCTATCTTCATTTCTGACAAGATCCAGGAGAAATGGAGATTTACTTCTCATTGCAATTCATAGATCTATGTGCTTAATTTCATTTTTATTTTGCTAACTCTATGATCTGAAACATGTTGGATTTTTTTTTTTTAATTAAAACAAGCTATTGTGTCTGACTTGCATTTGGGAACAGGCATTTTGCAATCATTTATTTGCTATTAAAAAAGCATATTAGATATTTTCGCTAAAATGGAAAGTCTTTTTTATCTGTGAAGAAGAGCACAGTTGTTTGCTTCACGAAATCTTTGCTTCAATAGTCTGTAACAAATGAAGCATTTATAGTTGGTGAATAAGTTGGAACTGTCATAAAATGGGCAATAGGGATAAAATTTTAAATGAAGCTCATATTTGGTGAAATAAATTTAAAAGAAGTCATTGTTTTCCAAGAAATGACTTCACACCTATTTGGACTGGCCATATGAAAAATAAAGGCCAAATGGAGAATATCAAACTTATTATTTGGGCAATTATCTGATTTGGCACTGAGTCCATTTGAAAATTTTGAATGATAAGTCTTGTGTCATTTAATTTTATCCTCATTTGGCCATTGCAATCTTTACTAATACCTGATAAACAAAAAATAAAGTTAATGCATTATAGAATCACAAAAATAATATGACAGATTCATGCAGTCCAATCCTGTCATTTTTAAATGAGAATACTGATGTCTTTAAGTTTTCTTTCCATTAAGCTTTACAATTTAACTATTTCTTAACAGTACAACCAAACTGACTAACTGGTTGGAATAAGTATTGACATTCAGCAAAATAAAAAAGAAGTTACCTCCTTTCAGTAGAATTAATTTGATTCACTTTCTTGAATTTTTGCCCCTATTTTTCATCTGTGATTTATTTCATTTTAACTTTCCCTATGTCAAAATACTTTAAGTTTGTGAAGAGTTACTAAGAGACAAGAATTAACAAGTACTCTCCACACTAAGATATTCTCAAATTGTACTCATTGGGATTTTAGTTAAACCCAGGAAAGAAATGGATGACAGAAAAAACAGAATGTTTGAGAAATAATGTTCATTTTGCTGAATTTATTTCTCCTACATTTAGTATTTCCTTCGTCTCAATCAGATTTCAGCAAGACTTCACTCGCTTTTTCTATTCTCCACTTCATCTCTTACTCATCCTTCCTCATTAGTGGCTTTATTAATGTAGCCAACCTTAAATCTTAAAATATGAATATGAATTTAAATCATGATCCTGTTCTGATTCTGAAGAAGAAATTTGTGACACACACACACACACACACACACACACGCGCACTAATACACACTAATGCTGTCCACTAGGGACAAACATATCTCTTCTGTGAGTAAACTATAGTTTAAGAAAATCTGTCTTCAGCGTCCCTTTATCCTCAGTTTTGCTGAGAATCCCTCTTAAACTCAGTGACCACAGATCCCTGTCTCTTTGTTGTTTCTTTGACAGTTCTATGACATTTCTTCATCAACAATACCTTGTGTCCTCATGAATTTCGCCTTTCTCTCCCCTTTGAAAACTTTGTTCCTCTAGATATTTTGCTCTCAATATCCTGGTCTCTAAGACTAGCTCTAATCTTCTGAATAATTTGTCTAAATACATTAATGGAAGATAATGGCTTACTCCATATTCAAGAAGGATTTTTCAGTGCTTTATCCAAAATGAGGGGAGAATTTCCTGCAGCCTGGTAGAATAGCAGTTAGGTCCATTGCCTCTGCATACATCCCAAGGATTCAGGTTTATGTCCCAGTTAATGAGACCAATTAAATAAAAATAAAATAAAATGCTATTTCTCCTCTTTCTTCCTGCCTGCCTGCCTACTCTCCTTTATTCCTGTCTGTGCCCTTCCTTTAAAATAAAAAATTCATGATTTGGTACTTATGTTCTTTAATTCATTCAGTAGGTGCTTGCTCACTATCAGCCATGAACCAACCCTGTGTGCATAGCTTAGATACTTGTATCTGATGCATCAATTGAAAAAAAAAACTAACAATAATAACTTCCTTCCACCAAGAGCCTACTATGAACCTGAATTAATTCTCCAGAATTGAATAACAAAATACTACAAATGGATGACTTAACACAGAAATTTATTTTCTCACAGTCTTAGAGACTAGGAGTCCAAGATCACAGTATCCATGGACTGGTTACTTCTGAGTCTTTCTTATTTGCTGACTACAGTCTCACTGAGTTCTCACATGATCACTCCTCTGTTAGTCCCCATGTCTATGTCTTAACCTTGAGTCTTACATGGACACCAGCTATATTGAATTAGGGCCCATCATATTACCATTTTAATCTTAATAACCACTATAAAAGTCCTATCTCCAATATAGTGACATTCTAAAGCACAGGGGGTTAGAGCTTGAACATATGACTTGGGAGAATACCATTTAGCCCATCAACAAATTTTACATTGCACTAAAAATTTTTATATGTCATAAGGTCATCGTGAAAAAGAGCTAGAGAAGCTCATTTTATTTTTCGTATTTTTCTGCTGAAAACTGAGGCTAAAAGACTATACCTTATCCAAGGTCCCATAATAACTAGGCAGTGAAACTGGAAATTGAATTGAGTCTTAAGATCTCCCAAAACAATACTTTTTCTCTGTATCATTTTATCTCCAACTAAGATTTATAGCCAGTCAGCTTGCTCCAAAACACAATGATTATTCTTCCTGGAATAGTTTTACTTCATGGGAGTAACTGATAAGTGGGCAAAATTCCTCCTAAACAGAATGTGTTAAAAGAAAACAAAGAGAAAAACAAGCAAATTTCACATAGCTAGATTCTATAATTTGGCAAACATGAAAGAAGATTTGGTATTTTTTTCCAATGACAAGAAAATTCTGAAATTTTAGATTTTTACCAGCAAAAGTAATATTTTAAGGAGTATCCATACAAATTAAAAAACGAAAAAACAAAATAACATTAATGAGAATGCCTTTATCTAGTCTCTAACTTGGGCATACCAAGTGAACTGTCTTGGGACATTCCATATTTTAAAAGGAAAACAAGGTAACAAAATCCTCAGGTTGTTTTTGGGTTTTGTTTTTTTTCAATTCAAACACGTTATTCAAAGGAAAAGGATGTCTAAGCATAAACCAAGTCTAGACTCCTTTGCTCATCTCCTTTTGTATTACTGGAAATAGAGAAAAAATTCTCCCTTACTCATTTGAATTATTTATTTTTCCAAGTTTTCTGCTAAAGCATGTCAAAATGAGAGATATTATGGTTAAGAGGGACTGTGACAAGTAAGCTTTTCATTATTTTTTGCAACACAAAGCATTTACATTTTTAAAAACCTATATATTTGATCAAAGTATCAAATAATGACACTTTTCCTAAGAAAGGTAATAAAAAAGTTAAACTCTTTTATTAGCTTATAGTTAAGAATTTTTGTTCAAACATTCTAAAGAAAGAACAAAAATTAAGAAGGAAGAAAAGAATGAAAACTTAAAGTTTAGATAGATGGGAGGTTGTTGAAATTATGATAAAACTCTTTCTAGTCCTATCTTTGTAGAGAAATACGTTTTCTACCTATAAGCTTGAATACTTTCAGATTTTCTTTATTGTGGTGTGACTGTTAAAGCCAGAATAAATGCAGCGATGATTAAAATATAATTCAGCATCAGGAGGCAAGAAAGGAGTTGGATTCTTCTGATCTAGTAATAAAAAAAAATGAGTAACTTTAGCAAAGTTCCAGGATAACTCTGGTTGTAAAAATCTCCCACAGACGGTAGAAACTCTTCAGAGAAACTCAAAAATTCCGTGATTTTAATGCCTGGGCTCTCTCGCAGAAATACTGGGCTAAACCTATTCATTCCATTTCATGTGAGTTAGTAGGTCTACCTCTAGATATTGACCATTGATGTTATTTCTAAACCCACTTAGGATCCTTGTTCTTAGATGCTCTTGATCCACATATGACAGAGATTGTGATTAACTGATGATAAGTCTAATCTCATTCAAGGAAATCACTGAAAAACTGCTTTTCCCACCATAATATGTGAAGGACAGCCCATATACAGAAAAGCAGCATGATGATTTGGCAATGCACCCACACCCTTGGAAGAGAGACAAATAGACATGATACTTCTCAAGTATTGTGGATACAGATGGTGGTGAAGAAGACACGGGATATGCTACTACTAAATAAGAAAATTAAGTTTCTACCTACCTTACAAAACAGAAATTTAATTGCCAGCTAACCCGAAGGAGGACAAACCCAAAGATGATCTTTAAAAACATGGAAGAAAATTATTTGCAAATCTTAGCATATCTCATTAAGCCTAGCACTGTGCCAGGAATAAGGACACAGAAAAAGTATTTACAAATCACAACTTCTATTTAATAAATAGTTAACAAGCAAAAATGCAAATCAATAATTTACATTGAGCAATAATACTTAACCTGTCTGGGGGTCAGAAATTCTTTTGAAAATCTTTTGATATCATAAAGGCTTCTTTGCAGAAAACAGAATGTACAAGCATCCAACGTCCCGATGCCTTAAGTGCTAAGCCAGTGCCTGGTATGCAGACCATTTAAAGCTCAAGGGCCCAGGTTCACAGCCCAGTTTGGGGGAGAGCAATGTATTATCAGTTCAGATATCGCTACTTCAAGGAAAAGAAAATAAACATGGAAAATAGCTGTTTAATGAAGCTATCACCAGAAAATTGAGAAATGAATATTAGATTACTTCATCCAAAGTCAGGCAGAATCAGTTTTGCTAATCACCAAAGGCTGCATGGTGAGAGTAAGTAACCCTAAATGCCCTTTGCTAAGATATCAGTTTTAGATGCCATCTCCAAAGTCAAATTCCCAAAGTAAAGAGGACTTCCTATTTTCTCTACTCTAAATAGATCAGCTCTGAGTATAGAATATCTGAGTATACAATATTATTTTAAGATCATATCATACTCTTATTTCATGGCTCATGCTCTCTAATTTTTATTTAAGATAATCCCACTTCCATATAGGCATATTCATACCAAAATTTTCATTCAGCTAGTAATTTTTGCAGTAGGTACAGAAATGCAGCTAAGAATAAATATACATTGTTCATGATGGGGTTTACAAACTAGTGTTTTCACCAAACATGGGCAAAACCAATTTTGTTAGCACTATCAACTTTTTCTAGAATTCAGTAGGCAAAATAAAACAAAGTTAAAGTCTCCTTGCACTGTTTTTTGAAGGTATTAAAGAAAATTCCCTCAAATGTAAATGAATAACTTGATTGAACTCCTATAACATATAAAATATTACATATTAAAAGGAAATAAAATGAATACTTCTTAAAATTACATAATTTTGTTGGAGGATGCTGTAGCCATTAAGACTCAGATAGATTTGTTTTCAAACTCAAATTCTAAAAAGTTATAATTCTTTTCTTTCCATTGGACTTATCCCTTCTGGCACTCAGTTTCTTCTCCTTAAAATAGGAAAAATAATAGCTATGTCATAATATTGTTATGAAATTAAAGGTGATAGATTCTAAAGAATCTTGGAACATGATCGTTCAAATATTAGCTATTACAATTCCTAGAACATATATATATATATATATATATATATATATATAATGTCATGCATTGCAAATAATGACAAAATGTCAGGGACAATACAGATATTTCACAATTTGCTGAAAAAGATCAGCATGGATTGGATAATGAAAAGCTTTAGTGGAAGATTGGACCTGAAAATCTGAATGGGATTTGTCACAGGGAAAGACTATCGTACCAGACTGGAATATAGTGTGAGTGGTCAGTTTGAAGACTGAATAAATGTTTTATTGTGTGAAGACAGTAGATTAATCTGGTTTACACAGGGGAGTCATGTAACAATAGAAGAGAAATTTTGGAGTGATCAAGTTAAGAAAATTAGGGGAAGATCTTGAATCTTCAAGGAAATGCATTTCAGAAGAAAATGACATGTTTTAGAAAGATTCTTGCCATCATCATGGAATATAAATTTAATTTTCAGGGAAAGGTTTAAGAGATGAGAGGCAAAGTTGTTAACTGAAGCTTTAAAAAAAATAAGCTGGCACTGACATAGTAAGATCTGCTTGAAAAATGGTAGATATAATGGAATACCATAAACCAAAGCTTGAAACATCACAAAAAAAGATTGAAGTTGCTTGTTTGTTGACTGAAAGTAGAACTCACCAAGTACATACTCAAATAATAGTTGTGAACCTAAGTGTCTTAGAGAAATGACACTTTGGATGAAGGAAATTTGGAAGTAT
>RJWH01002214.1:135452-257421 GCA_004363575.1 Solenodon paradoxus
CTCTCTCTCTCTCTCTCTCTCTCTCTCTCTCTCTCTCTCTCTCTCTCTCTCTCTCTCTCTCTCTCTCTCTCTCTCTCTCTCTCTCTCTCTGCAGTTGACACGTCTTTGACTCTAGAACTACTCCATGTAACTAGGTTATATCCTGTCTTACTTCAGATTGAGGGATGAACTTTTTCATGTCCACTGTTGGAGTATCCACTTTAGTAATCCACTTTAAAGGTTATTCTTCTACTGGAGAGTTCTAAGAAAATACTTTTGAAAGAAGCACCAGTACAGAGAACATACAGTGTTTCTGCTGATCCCACAAAAGCCCCACTGCTCACTGGCTGTACAACCAGGTTCTCAGCCTCTTGCTGACTTTTTCAACATTACAGAGAAAATGGTTGAAAGGATCGATAGATGAATGCCATCTTGCCAAATGAAACTGCGAATCTTCCATATCAAGGCTTTGTTTCTTCCTCTTTTACTCTGCTTTTTCAGATTATTCTAAACCCAAGTGCCCTGGGAAATGGCAAAGGCTTTAATTAGATCCATGGACTTGTGAAGCTTGCTGGGTGAGGAGATTCTAAAAAACTTTGAACAATTTCCTGTTGGTTGTCAAACTATTACATGCCCTCTTAGGAAATAGTGTTGTCATAAAGGAACTAAATTTGAACTTCAGATACTTTTGGTTCATTTAAAAACCACCAGAGACATCATATGGTATTTAGTGACAACATTCTAATGGGTCTCAGTGGGTTACACTCATCAGCTGAAAGATTATGGAAAAGCATCTGTCAGAGAGCTGACTATCCAACTAAATTTAGAGTCATCTTTATACCTACAAAAGCTTACAGTGTAAACAAATACACAGATTGCAAAATACTCAACTGGGAAAACTTGATGTGGCATAGTTTTGTTCTAAATATTTTCATGTGAGATCACTTTGGATTATGAAAAGGATGTATAAGATAGAATCCAGTCAAGAAGGCATCCCATATAAAGTTAGTGTTAGATAAATATGCCTCCTCATGTTAAATGTGAGCATATCTGTATGAGACTGCTTAATTATTTAAAATGTGAAATACAGTTACACTAACCAATCAATTAGTCTTATAGCAAACATTGGCTTAAAATACTGATAATATTCAAGCTTTATATTATTATAATATGTGGTGCTGATGATCTGTGATCAGTGATACTTGATGTTTCTATTATAATTGTTTAGAGTTACCCATATAAGATGATGAACTTAGGAAATATGTGTGTTCTGATTGCTTCAGTGACTTCCATTCCCCATCTCTCTCATTCTCCTCGGGCCTCTCTATTACTTGAGACACAAAATGCTGAGATAAGGTCAATGAATAACTCTAGACTGGTCTCTAACTATTCAAGTGAAAGGAAGAACTTCATAACTCTCACTTTAAATTGAAAGCTAGATTTGATAAAATTCAATGAGGAAGGAATATTGAAACCTAACATAGGTTAAAAGCTTAGCCTCTTGTCCCAAATAGTTAGCCAAATTAGGAATGCAAAGGAAAAGTTCTTGAAGGAAATCAAAATGCTACATGAATAATAAAATAGCAAAACAGACTTAATACTGATATGGAGAAAGTTGAGTCATCTGGATAGATGATCAAATCAGCCACAACATTCCTTTAAGTCAAAGCCTAATCTTGAACAAGAATCTAATTCTCCCTCAGTGAAGATTGGGAAAGATGTGAAAACTTCAGAAGAGAAGTCTGAAGCTAGTAGAAGTTTGTTCATGGGGTGTGAGGAAAGAAGCCCTTTCTATAACAGAAAGGTTTAGGGTGGGGCAGTAAGTCCTGATGCTGAAACTGCAGTAAAGTTATCTAGAAGATTCAGTGAAGTTCATTAAGAAAGGAGTCTATACTAAACAACAGATTTCTAATGTAAGAAAGACAGTCTTATTTTGGAAGAAGAATCCATTATGGACTTTTATAGCTAAAGAGTGGAAGTCAATGCCTAACTTCAATGCTTCAAATGACAGGCTGACTGGCTGGAGGCTAGTACAGCAGGTGACTAAGCGAGGCCAGTGTTCACTTACCAATCCAAAAATCCTAGGGCCCTTAAGAATTATGCTAAATATACCCCTGTGTCCTTGAAATGAATCAATAAAGCCTGAATGACAAAACAAATGCTTACAATATGTTTACTGAATACTTTAAGCTGACTGCTCAGGAATCAAAGATACCCTTCAAAATATACTGCTCATTGAAAACGCACCTGGTCACTCAAGAGCTCTGTTGGAAATGTGCAAGGAGATTTTTGTTGTTTTCAAGCTTGCTAACACAACATCTTTTCTGCAATCCGAGTATCAAGGAATTATTTTGGCTTTGTCTTATTGCTTTTCAAAAAGGTACATCTGCCATAGGTAGTGATTCCTCTGATAAATCTGGGCAAAGTCAACTGAAAACTCCCTGGAAAGGTTTCAGCATTCTAGATGCCATGAGAAACATTGTGATTATTGGGAGGAGGTCAAAATATCAGCATTAATACAAGTTTGAAAGATGTTTGCTGCAATCCAAATAGATGACCTTGACAGGTTCAAGACATCAAGAGAGGAAGTAACTAGTGATGTTGAGGAAACAAAGAACCAGAATTAGAAATGGAACCTGCTGTTATGACTGAACTGTTGTGATTCCATGATAAAAGTGAATGAATGAGAAATTGCTCCTGATGGACAAGTAAAGGAAGTAGTTTCTTGAGAACAGAATCTACTCCTAGTGGTGATGCTGTGAATGCTGTTAAAATGAAAACGAACAATTTAGAATCAATAAACTTAGTTGATAAAGCAGCAGCAGGGTGTGAGAGGACTGACTTCAATTTTAAATGAGGTTCTACTGTGGGTAAAATACTATCAAACAACATTTTATGCTACATAGATAATCTTTCATGAAGGGAAGAATAAATGTGTGCAACAAATTTTATTATTGTCTTTCTTTAAGAAATTGCTTCAGCCATCTCAACCTTCAGCAAGCACTCTGTCAACAGCCATCAACATCAATGCAAGACCATCAAAATATTCCATCAAAAATATGACTAGCTGGAGACACAGATGATATTAGCACTTTTGTCAATAAGGTATTTTTTAAGTCATGACATGTACTTTGGTTAGTTTCACCTAATGCTACTGCAACTTTATAATATAAACATAACTTACATGCACTAGGAAACAAAATGTGACTCACTTCCTTGCACTATTAACTCACTTGTAGTGATCTGGAACCAAACTTGAAATATCTTGAAGTTTTATACAAAATAGTGAATCTTTGGAAACAACAGGAGAAAATACAAATGAGAAATGTTTAAGTCATACAGGAAAAGAAGGAGAAAAAGAAGGAAGAGGGGGAGGAGGAGAGACAGGAGGAGAAAAAAGGAGTCCATTATAAGTAGTTGCAAGTAAGAGTTAAGGCTTATTTGAACCCATGGACATTCAACCAGGTACCTGACTTCCCGACTAAGAAGTAGAAAAGCTCGTTTCTCAGTATGCAAAAATAATTGCAAATATATGTAAATACATTTAATTAAAATAAATGAATGAAAAGGGAGTTGTGGTTTTGCTGAGATCCTATGACTAATATGGTTTGAGCTTATGTTGAGTCTTTAATATATCTTAGATTAAAAAAATTAGTGTTGCTGATTTAGTCAACTGTTTGTCTGCTAGCAGGACCTGTTATTCTCCTGTCAATAAAGATCAAACCTACCTGAGGAGGTGGAAAACTAAATGAGAGCTTATTAGTGATCAGGAGGTCCATCTTTCACCTTCATGTTCAGAACTCCTACTCAGGAATTTAGCAACATAAGGATAGGGAGGGGAGTTGGCTAAAGATGACATGTCCGTAACTTCCGTACAGGTAACAGAGACTTACGAGCGAGGCTCTCTAATCCCAAACCCATTTCACCGTTTTCTGCCTACCATCTTCATTTCAAAATTTGACTAGGAAGAACTTTTCCATCCTTCTATACTCCCTCAGTTCTCCACCATCAGATAGAAATCGTTCCCTTACCTCTTATGCACTGAAAGAAGAATCATGCATTGTTTAAGACTGTATCTCATGTACCTTAAGTAATATATAAGAAAATATATTTTGTTGAATGGTATTATTGATCATTCACATGTACTAGGATTTGGGAGCTTGGGTCACGTCATTGTATTATTCCATTGTATTCCTCAAACAACATAAAGTGTTCACTTTAAAAGATACCTCCAGTTCCTACAGCCATTACTTCTGAACTGTTAAGAACTGGATTATTTGCTGCCTCAATGTTCTAATGTATAAAGTTATTATAATAAGGGTATTGATCTCATAGATTTGCTAAAGGAGCTAATCAGTTAACAAAGTACTTTACACAAAAGTAAAACCTTCACCAAGTAAAGTTTTATGCTGTATCTTCAGGGTCAAAAATAATTCTTAGCGCATAGTAATTTCTCTTCATCTGCTGAACCAACAAATCAATGACCCTATTTCATATCAGGTACCAAAACATAGGTTTTGCTCCTGAAGTTGAATTCTTTGATGGTGAAAAAAAGTGAGACAAGAGATAGCAAGGAATGGGACCAGAAGATAGCATCTAGACCTATAGAGTAATACTTCCTAAATGGGACCATTGATTCTTTTGAGGATCCAGTGAAAGCCATTGAGATTCTTCCCACAAAATTTTAGAGTTCCATATATAGATATACAAGAATTTGTAAGTCTTTCACCCTCAAGTTAAGAAAACCTGCTCAGGAATTTGGGAAGATCAGGAGAATGAAAAGAGTGTGCATAACCTACCCTCACTCTTGCGCTAAAACTCTGTACTCAGTCAAAAAGCTTTTCTCGAAGTCACAGGGGAAGGGAATTATTAGTATCTGCCTGCACACTCCCAGACCTGAGAAGGCTCAGGCCCTATTCCAGGGGAGTCAAGCTCCCTCAGGGTTTGTTGGATGAAGATTTTTTTTAATTATTGTTTATAATTTCCTTTCCAATATGAATTTGATACCCATGCACACATACACATCCAATTCCATGAAAAACAAACCCAACAATTAATAATTTTCCCACGTTCAAGTAAAGTTTTTTCACTCTTTCATTATTTCTATGTGATTTGTAGGATATTGAATGCACACCTCAATCTGTGTGCATTTCACACCACACCCACCACAAGGGTTCAAGCACCCATCACCACCACCATATTAATGCCTTCATTCCCTTGTTCCCACGGCCCTAGGAACCATGGCCTTATGTTCTGTGGATTTTGTTGTTTTGTCTGTTCACTTGTTTTACTTATTTCTATTCCATATGTGAGTAAAACTATCTGTTCTTTTTCTTTCTGGCTTATTGTGTTTACCATAATCACCTCCATTTCATCCAGGTTGTTGTAAAAAGAATAATTTTATCTTTAACAGTTGCATAGAATTCCACTGCATATACATATATATATATATATATACACATACATGTATATATGCATGTATGTGTGTGTATATATGTATGTATATGTATATATATGTATCTTGGATATTAAGAATTGTGTTACTATGAACATAGGGATGCAGGCTGGTTTTTGTTGTTGTTTGTTTTATGTTTTCTGAGTGTCTGCCTAGAAGCGGGATTCCTAGATCAAATGGTAGTTCCATTTTTAACTTTTTGAAGACTCTCCTTATTATTTTCAAAAAAGAGAGTGCACTAATATACATTACTACCAACAGTGTAGGGGCCTCCTTTTTTGTTGAACCCTCTCCGAAATGTGTTGTTTCTTGTCTTTTTCATATAAGCCATTATAACTGGTGAGAAGCAGTATCTCATTTTGGTTTTACATGCATGTTGTCAGGGTTAGTGAAGCTGAGTATTTTTAAAATGTGTTTATAGGTCATCTGTCTTCTCTAGAAAGGTCTCTATTTAACTCTTCTGGCCATTTTTTGAGTGGATTGTTTGGTTTTTATTGTTGAGGTGTATGAATTCTTTATATAGTCTAGTGATTGAATGTTTATCTGATAGATGTGCAAATATTCTATGGGTTATAGTTTTGTTTTAGTAGTGGTTACTTTTTGTCATCCAGAAGCTTTTTAATTTGATGTAGTCCCAATTTCCAGTTTTACTTTGACTTCTTTCGCCATGGGTGCACTTGCTCAAAGACATCGCAGAAGTTGATGTCATGGGGCATATATCCTACATTTTTCTATGCATTTCACAGTTTTGGGTCTTATTTCAAGGTCATTGATCTATTTTGAGGTAATCCTTGTGTATAGCACTGAGGAGTGATCTCATTCATTTTTAGGTAGGTGGTGGTCCAGTTTTCCCAATACCATTTGTTGAAAAGACTTTCCTTCCTCCATTGTACATTTTTGACCCTTTTGTTTTAAATTGACTATCCATGTAAGTGTGGTATTATTTCTGGGCTCTTAATTTTATTCCACTGGTCTATGAGTCTATTTTTATTCCAAAAGCATAATTATTTTGATGGCAATGGCTCAGTAGGATAGTTTAAGTCAGGAAATGTGGTTCCTCCAGTTTTCTTCTTTTTATTGAGGATAAACTTCTGAGGTTTTTTGTACTTCCGTACAAACATTAATATTGTTTGTTCAATTTCCTTGAAAAATATCCCTTGATCTCCTTTGCCTTCTTCTATTTCTTTAATTAATGTCTTAAGAGTTTTCATTGTCTCAGAATCCCGACTCTTTTATTATGCTTATTCCCAAATATTTTATCTTTTAGATGCTATTATGAATAAAATTGCTTTCTTAATTTCTTTCTTTGTTGCTTGCATATAGAAATGATCTTATCTATTGCTAATTACTATTACTAATTTTATCTATTAGTTTTATATCCTGTCAATTTGCTGTATTGATTTATGCTTTCTAAAAGGTTTTGCTGGAGTCTTTGGGAGTTTTAGGCATAATATGCCATCTGCAAATAATGAGATATTTATTTCTTCTTTTCTTACTTGTATTTCTTTAATATCTTTTTCATGCCTTATTTCTCTGGTTAGGATTTCTAGACTATGTGGAATAGTAGTGGTAAGAGTGGAATTCTTGGCATGTTCCAGATCCTTGAGGGAAAGCTTATAGCTTTTCACCGTTATGTATGATGTTTAGCCACAGGTTTGTCATATATGGTTTTTATTTTGTTGAGGTATGTACTTTCCATTCCTTGTTTTTTAAAAAGAAGGGACAGAATAGAGAGGAGGAAGAAGTGGAAGGAAAGATGGAAGGAAGGAATGAAGAAAGGAAAGAAGGAAGGAAGGAAGGGGTAAAGGCAGCAGAATTTGTTTTATTTATTTATTTTTTCTGCCTGAAATCCCTCTCTCCCACCTTAGGTCTTTAACTCAGGTTCTTGGGTAATTTATTATCTATTCCTCAGGCACCAGCTTAGCTGCTGAGCCACCAAGGTGCACCTCATTCCAATTTGAGATTGTTTTGGTCGTGAATGAGTGTTGAATCTTGTCAAATGTTTTTTCTGCATCTGTTGACATGTTCATATGGTCTTTGTTTTGTACTTTGTTGATGTTCTGCATGTATTAAATTGAAGCTCTTCATTAAATCAAAAAAAAATTTTCCAAATTAACAATTAATTAATATAGCTTGTCTTCTTTCTAGAGAGGATATGGTATTTCATATCATATTAGAAAAAATTTTAAGAATATGCAAATATTAAGCAGATAATTTAATATATAATATTAGTAGTGGGCCTGAGGCAATAATAAATGATTGCACGTAGAGATATAAATAATAATGTCTTTTATTAAAGAGTATAGAGTATAGAAACAGAATTAAGATTTTTCTACTTGAGAAAACATATAAACAAATTGTTGTGGTCTTACAATATCAATAATACAAAGATTTAACATATATTGATGGTTACCATGTACCAAGCATGTGCTTGGTAGTTTAAAAATCTAATTTCCTGTGATGTAAAGAAAGAATATAGTGTTTTCCAGTTTGAGTACAGCTTTAAAACTATAATATGAACGGTAAGACTTCAATATTACAGCTTCTATAAAAAAAGATAGTATAGTAAAATGGAAAGAAATAACTTTCTCTTGCTGCAAAATTTAGTAATTTAAAGCAATTATTTTATTGTGAATATGATTTTGTGGAAAGATTTCAGGTAGACCGAGACTGTGAAGTTCTTGTTCTGTGTCTGCAGTAAATTGAACCATATCCTCAAAATTTGTGTCCACCCAGAATCTTAGTATGTATTCTTATTAGAAATAGTGTACTGTTAAAGACTTCAAGAAGAAATCATGTGCTGGGCTTAGAGTGAGCCCTGAATACAATGACTAGTGTCCATATAAGAATAGGAGAGGTCAGAGAGAGATACACACAAAAAGAGAAAAACACCATGTGCAGATGGAGGTAGGTAAAGAATGGAATTATGCTTCCAGAAGACAAGCAATACCTGGGGCCACCAAATGTTGGAGTAGGTAAGGAGAGATTCCTTTCTAGAGACTTTCAAGAGCATACGATCCTTTATTTCACACACCCAGCCTCATGATCAGGAAGGAACAAGCTTATATTGTTTTAAGCCACCTGGTTTGTTTCACTTTGCTAAAGCATCCCTAGGAAACCAAAATGGATTCTCTCACGTAATTGCAATCAAATGTCAATTAAGGCTGCAATCATCTGAAGGCTCAACAGGAAAAGGAACATTACTGCCCAGCTGGTGCTGGTTGTTGACTAGAAGCTCAATCAGGTCTGCAAACTGCAGGTTAAAAATCTTCTTATGAGCCTCACCATGGTGCCACTTGGGCTTCCTCAAAGCATGGAAGTTAGCTTCCAAGCAAGTGTGTCCTGAAAGGGAATTTCCTGAGAGCAAGGTTTCCCAGAGACCCAAGCAGGCATTACAAAGCATTTTTATGACCAAATGTCAGAAATTCCAGAACATGACTTCCACTGTATTCTATTCTTAAAGAAAGTCAATAAAGCTAGCCTTAATTCAAGGAAGGGAAATTAGATTCTACCTCTCAAGAGGGAATAGAAAGTTTGCATGGTTTTCTTTAGTCATGTCCACTGGCAGAGGTTCACCTTGTAACAGGCCTGGGTTCTCACTGAAACTCTGTCATTTGCTAACTGAGAACCAAATCCTAGTCTCTTACTCTATTTTCTTATTTACAAAATGGAGACCACAATATCAATGAAAAAAGGTTATTGTGATGATTATATTAAACTAAATTAATAAACATGCTTCAGTCCTTGTTAGACTACATAATGTGCATACATGTAAACAATGATTATATAGACAACTGAAGATAGAAGCTACAAGAAACAGGATGCTAGTTTCAGAGGTGACACTGGGAATCCTTATTCATGCACCTGTTGCATTTTCTAGTGTAACATTCAAATTAGAATCCTGCTTAGCTTTATTATGACACAGACATTGGGAATGAAGTATAGCAGTGGATATGGGTCTCAAATATTCGTGGAGAATAACAATGCCACTCTGAAAATTCAGCAGCCACTGCCCTCAACCCACCTTCTAAAGGGCAAAGAGTTGGTAACATCTTAGATTCTCTTGCCCTTCAGCTACAGTTCAATTTTATGTTTATATTGCATTTTATGTTTCTATCAGTATAAGCATAATGATTGGCATATGAATTCCCACCACATTTTTATTTTTAGAGTTGTATAATTAATGCTTTTACTCTAGCTCATTGAAATGTATCAGGAAGAAAAGAAATTTTGTTTCTTAATATCTGAGCAAATGAATATTAAGAGCATAACAGGATTCAAGAAAGAAAAAGGAAAAACAGACAGTGGTGAACTTAACGTATTATATAGATGCTGATTTACTGTGATGCATATCTCAGATTTATTTAATGTTTATTTAGTAATACAATGTTCCATCAATAAAATTAATTTTAAAAATTGTAAAAATTTTAAAAAGGTTACAGTAAAAGAAATCTTGAGTTCTTAAGTTCCTTTCCTCTATGCCACATTTCATTATTTACTTGATTTTCTGCTAACTTCTTATTCCTTGCCTTCATTTTAATAGCATATTCTTGAGTGAAGGACTTAAAGAAGAAATTCTGCATTCCTTCCCTCAATCAGTTGTAATCATCCGTCAGTTTGGAACTGTAAAGTCATAAAGTATCTTTTTCCTTACATACTCCATCATAAAAATTCTGCTTCCTTCAGAGTCAGAATGCTGTTCAGGATTCTCTATAATCCTAAGAGTTGACTTTTTGTCTACTCATTTGGTTTACCTTCCTAATGTTATTTAAAAAGGAGCCACTAGTTGTTAAAAGCTCAGACTCTGAAGCCATAGCACCTGGATTCACAACTCTGATTCTGCCTTGACTCCATGACTGTGTTCTTATGCACATTACCAAAACTCTTTGTGACTCAGTTTCCTTGTCTCTAAAATGAAGATCATATAAATATGGATTTATAATGAGGAGAGAAATTAATTGGTTTATATATGTATATAAGTGTGTGTATATATATATATATATAAAGTATTTTAAAGGCTACCTAGCATTTAGTGCTCAATAAATATTCATTTTTATATTAGATGATGTCAAATGGTTTATAGATGAATGTTTCATAATTTTGTACTTAATTTAATACATGTATGAAAAAATACAGCTCACATTTAAGATTTTGTTGTTTAGTCTGAATAAAATTAGTAAGACTACTGAAAAAGTATTTTGTGTAAACTAATCTAGGTTTTGTGTTTAAAAGGCAAAAATCACAAACACAGATAGGCAAATACTGACATTTGAGAAATATTTTTCTAGTTAGAAGAGAACTAAAAACTTATCTAGCAAATAGACCCACCTTTTCTTCATACATTTGTAAGTCAATCATAGAGGATACTTTTATCTTCAACCCAAAGCAATTCTGTTTTTTGTTTTTCCTAATGGATCTCTGCAACTAGCCCTGTACACAGATTTTTAATTCTAGTTTTTGGTAATGAGGAAGTTCTTCTGGATTGCTCTAAAACTAGACATCTGTGAACTCCAAGCAATGGCTATACTGAAGTTACCCACTTTCAAGTGACTTGATTACGTGATCAAGGAGAGAGCCCACTTTGAAACAGGGACTCTGGCAACAGCTCTTCTTCCTTATAGGGATGTTCTATCAAATAGCATATGAGCCTTCTCTGCAAATATTGGGAAGAGTTATACACATAAATTTAAATACTGAGCATGTAATTAGGCTGTGAAAACCATTACTAATGGCACTTACAGGAGAAAATAGGCAATACTCAAGTCTTAAAAGGGAGCCTATCTTAGTGATCCAGCATGGAGACTCTAGGGCCAAACTATGGGACTCCAGTCCAACCTCTGCCACCTAACTGCTTGTAGGAGCTGTGAGCCTGAAGTTCGCTTTCTGTAAAATAGCAGTCATAATACACACACTGCACAGTGGCTTTATGAATACTTAATGTGTTGACACAGGAAGTGTTTGGGATAATAGCCTTTTTCTCTATATAGTTCAATAAGTTAACTATTAGTATCAAACCACAACATTTAAACACTGTGGGTGAGAATTTTGACCACTTACTAAGATAGTTTGTTGAAATACATAATATGAATTATTTCTTGCTGTGCATTTTCTATTAAAAGACAGTCTCTCTTTGGAAAAACAGTATACCAATTCCCCAGAAGATGGATCAACCATTTGATTCAGCCATCCTGTTCCTGGGCATATACCCAGAGGATATAAAATCTCTAATCAGATAAAATATCTGCACCCCTATGTTCATAGCAGCACAGTTTACAATAACCAAGATATGGAAACAGCCTAAATGACCAAAACACATGACTGGGTAAAGAAGTTGTGGTATATGTACTCAATGGAATTCTATATAGCTACCTTTAAAAAAAATTAAATTTTGCCCTTTGCAATAATCTGGGTGGAACTGGAGGGGATCATGTTAAGTGAAATATGTTAGAAAGAAAAAGAGAAATACAGGATGATTTCCACTCATATGTGGAATATAATGAAATAAAGCAAACAGATAAACCCCAGCAGAAACTGTCAGGACACAAGATGATGGCTGTCAGGGGTGGGGACAGGGGGAAGGAAAAAGGAGAACAGGTGGTGGTAAAGGACACTGAACTCTGGTGGAAGGTGTGGTGTGAGATATAGATTGGGATGGAATGTCACTATTCAAAAACAAATGTAGCACTGTGAACAAAAGAGATAATAAACATTAATAATAAAAAATAAAAAAAGATAGTTTCTAAATGAATTGGGAAAAATGAATTTTAAAGGTCACATTGTGTGTTCTTTCTTTTGTATTTAATGCATATAATTTATCTCAAGCTATGGGTTCTGAAATTGGGATTACTGGGTTTGATTCTATTACTTCCTAAATGATGTGACTACCTTGAATAAATTACTTTAGCTACCAGCATGCCAGTAAACTCAGGTATTAATTGAAGATAATAAACACTTATGTCATAGGGTTACTGAGAGATTTATAGGAGATAAGAAATTAGAGTGTTAGTAAATGTTTCCTACTATTATTATTGGATTAATTTACACTGTTCTACAGAGCTACCTTAAAATTTGCTCACGTGGTATCATTAGAAACAGAATTCAAGATTGCAGATACAAGTACATATATAAGTAATGTCACTATGACCCAGGTTTCCCTCAGTGGGCTGTCTCTTCTGGGAAAAGGTGATCTATGAGCAACAGAAAATTTGAATAGACCTGACCACCATTATTTTTCTCATGGAAGATTCTCCTAATCTCATTACTTCAATAACATGCCAGGGATTCTGTGCTTTTCATGTCATTACATGTCAATAGATAATCTTACTATTTTTTCATGTTCCTACAAACACATTTCTAGGTTTTCAATTTCGAAAGAGGCAGATGTTCATCTAAGGATTGTTTCTAGAGTTTTCTTTCTAAGTATACAAAATGGGTTTGGTAGCTTATGGTGCCTAATTTTTGATTTGTGGAAACTGGGAGTGGGAGTAATTTACCAGGTCTTAAGCCAAACATACTCAGGGATTTACCAACCATTGCAGAAGTTTCTTTTGACTTTAGATCATGTGGAGTTGACCATCTGTTTTCCATTTCAGACTCCAATCAAATCAATGATATCAACCAAAAAATACAATTATACATTTCACAACCATGATTTAATGAGCACTACAGACATTTCAAAGACTTGATCCTAGAGATTCATTGATATAAAAATACACTCATTTTAAGCAAGCCATGTGTCTGGATCCATGCCCTAAAAATCAGATGGCCTCTATCATCTACTCAGAGACTTCACTACACTTGGGTTGGATGGATTTTATGACAATAAAAAACACTGACTCTAGTGAAATCTTATAAAACTAATTAATGGTAAGTGTTTCAAAATCTTTCCCCTTTAAATATAAATCATGTTTTTGTACATTGCTGGCGTAGCATGTGATTCACTCAAACAGAGAAAAGACTTATAAGGACAAATGTGGCTAATAAAGTTATAACCCCAATAAGCGTTAGTCATTCTAATAAGTTCTTTACTTAAATGATCTTATTTTATTTTCATATAACATGAAGTAAGTGTTAATCGAGACCTTAAAATACATAGAAATATAAGCCTACAAAGGATGTTATATCAGTCTTTAAGTTGTTCTTAACAAGTAAAGTAAAATAAACATTGATGAGGATAGCTAAAAAAGCAGTTTTTAATAATAGTCTAATCTAAACTTGCCTATTCTGGCATCTGAATTTTAACTTCCTCAGGAGTGTTTTATCTACACAATTCCAGTATCTCTTCTTCCCTGTAACAGATCTATCCTCATTAATAATACATGTCAGTCACTGGCATGAAATCAAGGGGAAAAGTACTTGAGAGCATTGCTATCACATTGGGGAAATTTACAACAGGGTCTAAGTTATAAATAAGTTACCAAATCCCTGGATCCTGGTTTGCTCCTCAAGACGAATGTAACAGGACATACTAGGGAGAGCTGCAATAGCCTTAAGTTAGTTAGAATTCAGCAATGGTGTCTTTAGGTTCAAACGGCATCCATAGCTTTCAGAACAAAATCCAGACTCTTGTTTGGCACATCAGGTTTTCACAAACTTGATTTCTTTTGCAACTCCCTCTTTTGGCATTCTCTTACCAGAGCATGTATTCAGTTTTCCTTGTCTATCATTTTCTTTTTATTTATGTATTTATTTTAAAGTTCAGTACTGAACCACTTTTATCAAAACAGATTTACACATGAATACATGCTATGAATATTTATTCAAAGAAACATATCTAAAAAGTTGATGCAAAGAAACAAATGACTTGTTACTTATGACTGAATCCGTTGTTGACAAGCGAGACTACGTATTTGTTAAAGGCTATTTAAAAGAATCATCTTTGTAAAATATAAAATGAACACATACTGAAGATTTTTTCTGAACTATCAATTAACAAGCATCCTATGTCACAACTTACTCAAAGAAGAATCTCAAGAGTAGACGTATGTGTGCAAATCCAAAGAGCAGACGCATGTCTAGACACGTGTAGTCAGATGGACAGGAATGAATTCCTCAACAGAAGCACAGCTGTCGTTATCAAGAGGGTTTTCATCAGTTGCACTTTCCCTGGGCAAAAATCATTTGCATTTCTATGGACAAAAAAAAAATCAATTTACTATAGTTTTCTATAAATTAAAGAGTTGCAAAAATAACTCAAAGACAATGAATGTCACAGATGACCTGGGAGGGTACATTAGATAGGGAAGCTGGTCACCTTTTTAACTTTTCAATTTTTAGCTTTTACCATGTCAATATTTTGTATTATCTTTCCTGACACAGGTCATCTAAGATTTTCTGTAAGAAAATGAAAGTCACAAAAAGTGCCAGGTACTTTGATCATCTTACTGAATCATCTTATTGAATGATTATATAACTATGAAGTAGATATTAATCAGGCTTTAAAATTATAAAACAATATTCTAAAATATGTTTTTGGACCTTTAGTTCCTCCTCACTGAGGAACAGTTGATAACAGGGGATCTAAGGAAATAGCTCTCCTGTAGGCTTGGCCGTCTGGGTAGTGGGTATCGGATCTCGTCTTTTGTTCGGTTGTTTTGCTGGTCACTGACTGGTCTTGGTACTTGATCACCAAGTCCGGAAACGGTCATACAGTCCTGGGACCCTGTATTCTCACCCTCACTGTCTAATCTGGGTGTTCTGTCTGGTTAGACTACCTCCTTTAATTAACTCTGACACAGGGAGAGGATTTTGATAGACAAAATCCTTTGGATGGACAAGCAGTTACATGCTTGTTGGGAAAGTTAAAAATGAACACCTTATTGTATAGAAATGTTCTCTAAGATGCTTCCTATGAAATGCTATCAATCCCTAAATCCCTGCCTCTAATCCTATTGTAATTCTTAACATCACAGCTTGATTATTTCATACTAATATAGAATGTATTTCACATGAGCATGTCTTCACAGACTGTTTCCTCTGTGCTAGATGGGGCCCTTGGTATGAAAGAAACCAGCAACAAACAAACCAGGCAAAAATTCTTGCCTCCCTGGAGGGGAGGAAGTACTTCTAAAAGGAAGAGGAACATCTGATGTGTTAAATTCCATGAAGTACTATGGGATGAAGATAAACAGGATAGCAGAGTGTTGGGAGAGGAACAAAATGCTGCATGTGTTGAGGAAACACTGACATGTTTAAACTACTTGATCAATGAATGTCTCACAAAGACCTACAGGTGAATGGGCTAGCAGGGTGGATAACCAGGAGGATTCACATTTTGCAAGTGCCAAGATCCTGAGGTGGAAGTGGGCCTGGCATTGTAAGGAAGAGTAAGGAAGCTTGTGTGAATGAAGAGAAAAATAGCACTTCTCCTCTTCTCAAATATTGAAGACACAGCTCATTGTATAGACTTGGAACACCGCCAATCCTTTTTGGGAGTGCAACAGGAATATAAAGATAGACTGTAAGTGAATGAATCCCAGTGTGCTTCTTCCAGACAGTTCACAAAATATGCATAGCACAGACACATTGAGTTTATTTTTCTGCCTCTAAAATTCACGAGGAGTTAATTTTTCAAATAAGAAAATATATGGTTTTGTCTCTTGATTAGCTTGTTCCTGCGTATTTTTAGATAGCTTACTAGACAAAATTACGTTCTTTGTTCTCTTTTCTTTTATATTTACATATTAAAATTAATGCATTGAAGTGTTAATTGATTTAAAGAATGCAAATTAAGTCTGGAAAAGAGCCCTTTAAAAGCTTGTTGGAGTGCTTTGCCAAGAATGTGAAACTTCAACAAATAATAGTTTTCAGATAGAGATCAAAAGTAGTGTTTTCCTTGAACTTTAGTATATAGTTAAACATGCACAAAAGCATATACATTTCTTTTTTTCCAAAACTATTTTCAAACTAATAGCCTTCTCTGTTTCCATAGCATAACGTTATTATTTCAGAGCACTAAAATCGAAGAGGAGACTTAAAGTCATTAACATTTTTATATTTACTATTTAAATAGCAGCAATGATTCGTAAAGCGCTTCTCTATTACTAAGTCATGTGCCATCTTATTTTTTTCTAGGAGACTTGAAACACTTCAGAAATGAAAGTATTAAGAAGGGACAACATATTTTAAATCCAGAAATGTCTCTCTTGGTTTTGCAACCTACTTTATCAATGTTCTTCTACCTCCTGTTGTTTCCCATTCTCTCTTCTATGACAGATTTTAAGTATGTGTATTTTGTGTGTGTATGTGTGTGTGTGTGTGTGAGAGAGAGAGAGAGAGCGAGAGAGAGAGACAGAGACAGAGACAGAGAGAGATTTACCTCTCATTTCCACCCACCACTGTGGAATTTTACAATTCAGAGCACTGAGTAACTTGCATTGTTGAATGTGTTTTCAATCATTGCAAGAGAAGTGACTTCCATTCCCACTGCCTCCCAAATACTAGTTTTAGTTCCTTTTGTATTTGATTCTGCTCCATTTATAGGTTTTCTACTGGGATGAACATTTAATCATCATATCTTCTTCATACTGTGTTCCCTTTTGCATATATCCCATGCCTAACTCACTCAAATTTGGCAGGTTTTGCAAAATGTCAAAGTGTATCTTTAAATATTTGTCCATAGGATTTTTTTTTTTAATAAATCTTGTTATTTTCTCTTTCCTCTTCTCCTCACAAATGTGCTGATCAAATTATTGAATTGTTCTCACTTTCTCCAGACCCCAGAAGTTGTATTCAATGACAAAACTTAGCTTAGATAAAGGCTCAGGATAGAAGAGACAAAATCCAGACTTGAATATCCCTGGGATTTTCATGATGAGCGAGTCAGATTTTGGAAAAGAGCAGACAGGTTTTAGAGTCTAGAATCCTTGGTTCCAATACTGGAACTAAGCCAACTCTGTAGCCTTTAGCAAATTAATTAGCCTCTCTTAATTTTAACTATATTTTTTATGAAATTGGGGTACTATTTTAGTTCTTAATTCCAGAAGTTCTTATAAGAATTAAAAGATGCAATTTCTTGTCTTTAGAATCTTACCTCGTTTTTCTCATAACATCACTATGAGACTGTTTTTGTCCCAGTTTTACAGATAAACCGAGTGTTCACACAGAGCTAGTATTTACTCATTCATTCACTCAACAATATGAATGGAGGGCCAGCTAGGGAGCGTCACGAAATCTTCCATTCTATTGGCAAGAGATGGTAATACACACATAACAGATACACACTGGAGAAATAGTAACTGCAGTAAGTAGAAAACAAACCAAACACAGGTTAATAAACACAGCAATGGAGAAGGTGGGGCGGGCCGTTTAGAAAGGTCTCTGAGAAAGTGATTTTCTAACAGACTCCGGAATGATGAAGAGCTGCTCACTGCAGAACAGGTAGAAGGATGAACAAGAGCAAAGTCAAGGCATGGCACGGACTGTATGTTAAGATTGGTACGAGAGGTCGATTATATGAGGAAGGATAGAATTCGATGGTTGTGGTAAACTTCATGTAGTATTAAAAGGTATGGGTTTTCAGTGATGCACACCCTACACCTATACAATCTATGATAAAATGTTTCTCCCATAAAGTTAAAAAAAAAAAAGCTGATGGGCTTAATACCTTAAAAGGGAGCTTCCCTCTCTGAGCCAATCCTGAAGAGTTTTAGGGTTAATCAGAGAAAGGATAACTGTAGCCCTTAGCAGTCTAGGATTATAAGGTCAGGAGCTATCAATGTATTTGCAGAGGCTTAATAAAATGCTGCCTCTTCTGTGCTTGTCATTTGATGATTCCAAGGTAATGAGAGCACAAGGGGTGATCAAAGGTGAATTTGACTGTCATGTTTCTTGTCTGGTGCTAACTTCAAAGGATGTTCCCTTCCCCTTAAGCTTCACAGGAGAGGAAAAGAGAGAAACAATCTTTTAACAATGAACAAAGCAATTCAAGTCATTACTTGACTGCTGGGACACCACACAGTGCAATTTGTTCAGTTCATTTGACCTTAGATTGACTGGTCTCACGACAGAACAGATGTGAAGCTACATAATGTGTTTCTGCAATCCAGATGCGTCTTGATCTGTGTCATCTCTGCTGCTGCATTTCACAAGTCTGATGGCTCTTACGACACTGTTCTAAGATACCAACTATTTTGAAAACTAGTTGGAATTTGGAAGGATATGTTGATGGGATTTGTGACCAAGACTCAAACCAATTCCTTAGAAAATCCTTTCCAGTTAATCTGCCATTTACACATTGTGGTGTGAAATGTGGAGCATGTTCTCAGACAGGAGAGGAATTATTCACTTCAATTACAGAATAGGAGAACCAGAACCCTTGCAAAACTTTGAGTGGAGCAGTAACATGAAATCGTTGTGACTCAACACGTTTTCAGTGTTTACCATACAGCATAGACCTCTACAGCATACAAATAAGTTCCCAAGTGAAAAGATACAAAAGAAGTGTGTACAAGAAGCACCTGAGAATCACTGTTCTCTAAGAATGTGAAAGTGAGATATGTAAATTGCATGGCATGTTATCTTAAGTATATTAGGTTCCTAGGGCTGCAATACAAAGTATCAAAAACTGACTGACCAAAAATATCAGAAATGTATTATCTCATAATTCTGGAGGCTTGAAACTAGAGAAGTCACCGGATCCATGGTGCCTCTAAAGGTTCCAGGGAAGAATCCTTCCTTCCACCTTCTAGCACCTGATATTTGTTGGCAATCCCTGGTGTCCCTTGTCCTCTAGATACATCACTCCAGAGACGGGCCATCTTCTCCTTCTGTGTTTTTATATGGTCTTCCTTCTGTCTCACTTCAACTTGATTATCTCTGTGAAGACTCATTTCCAATGAGGTCATTAGTGAGTGAATGTGGGTTAGGACTTCCATATGTCTTCTAAGAGGAACACAATTTGACCGGTAAAACTCAGTTATGCTGTAATGTGTTGGCACTATCAGATTTTTAATTTGGGTTACCCAATCAGAAAGGAAAAAGAGATAGGATCACCAGATTTAGAAAATAAAAATAGAGCTGTTCAATTAAATCTGGATTTCAGATCAACAATGCATAATATTTAGTATAATTATGCCCCAAATATTTTTTAAGATATACTTATGTTTCAAAAATACATTTTTTAAAATTTGAAATTCAAATTTAATAGGGACTATCCTGTATTTTGCCTGGTAACATTCAAGAGGCCCTTATGAGCCTTTCTTCTTCTGGTATCTTCTAGGTTCCATTTCACACCAACAAAATACAAAAGCAAGGACTATACTCAAAGAATCCTGTACTGGGAGTTCTGAGCTGCAATTAAGTACCCATGCATTGTGGATATTTTATCTAAGCAAAGCATTTAATATCTCTTTGATTCAATTTCTTCATCAATTAAAATAAAAATAAGAATGTCTTTTTCACCTACCTTAAATTATTGCTGGATGCTCAAACAAGATAAATGGCATGAAAATGATCCACAAATATCCAAGCATTATCATAGGATAAAACCATTTGTGCGGCTTCACATTTAGGAACTTGAAGCTCTGCCTGATTCCTTGCCCTGAAACCTGTTCAGATCAGCAGGCAGTGTGAGCACCTCTCTCCCTTTCCTTTAGTGAAGAATGATCCTTTAGTGAAGAATGATCTGAGAACCACTGTGTGGCTTCCATGCTTCACAATCCTGGACTAAAATGAGAAAAGTTGGCTATAAAAGTGACCCCTGAGTTGATGGCTAGGACATTTTCCTTTCAGACCTCTGCCCTGAAACATAAAAAGATGTTTTTCCATGGATACTTTATGGAGATGGAGTTAGTGTTTGTGTACCAGTAGGTGAGAGATCATCTTTAAATTTGGAGAAAAGCCTAAGCAAAAATTTGTATTTGTGAATGTATGTGTGTGTATGTACCTACATATGCATATATGAAGATATGAAGGAAAGAGATCATGAAGTGCTAAGTACTGCGATCACAGCCTTTCATGAACAATAGGCAGCCAATTCTGAAGAAAATTTTCAAAAAAGAAGTCCAATAATTACCCACACATGCTAAGTAAACACTCAGTATGGTTGCTATCAAAATAAAAATCCGTCATTTCTGTTTTGACTCTAAGGGCCCGTAATTAAGCAGGCTTGGCAGTTGTTTTAAATCCATGCACCTAAGAAGGAAAATTATATGCTTTATCCTGTAAGGAGGCTGTGGTTTTTATTTTAAATTTCATCTCTAAGGGTTTGTTTTTGTTTTTTTTTTTACCAGAAAGTGAATGATTTTTCCTCACTTCTTTGAAGCTAAATTCTTGTCAGAATTTACAAAAAGTATCATAAAGGAAGAATGAATTTTAGCAGATTTCTTTAGCTTACATAGCATTTCAAGATATTTACCATTTTCATTCTTTTCCTCAAATGTGCTAACATTGGTATATAAGTAACTACAAAAATGTATCATTGTAATATCATTGCTTCAGCTGGACATGTGTATGCATTACTGTCAGTGGTAAATCAATTTTTTGTTTGAGATATTTAATTTTACAACTATTTTCTGCTTCCTATGAGACCAGTGTATACTATTAACTATGTGCATAGTCTATGCCTTTACTTGTAGACTGTACAAAGAACATGTTCCATAAAAATAATTGTCAAAGAGAAGTGTTAAAATGTTTGTTTTCTAGAAGAGTTAGCAATTCTTGTGTTAACTGGAACTTTTATCTCTAGTTATGATTTTCTTTTTAACCCAGTGTTAAATTTAAATGACCTCAAAATATTAATGTTTGATAAGAACAGGTAACTTTTTTTCTTTAGGTACACATCACTAGAAGGGTACAGCTATGACTTAGGGAGTCTGTCTTGCTGAAAGGGACTGGGTGTGAACAAACACAGGCCTGTTCTCTGATTACTCTCCCACTATGCACACAGAGGTCCCCAAGAGAGAAAATGATTAGAAGAGTGAGTCAACTGCCAAGTGGACCTACCCACAAACACATTTATCGATGGGTCTGATCAGTTTCCATCATCTGAGAACTCCAAGTAGCTTGTGCACAAAACATTAATCAGACATTAATCAGTAAATGTTGTAGATGATCTTGAGTAGTCCTTCAGAGTAACACAAACAGGGATATCGCCCACTTGGGGAATATCTAGAGATTTTAGGACTTATGCCATTTATTTTTGAAGGTTTGCACGTCTTTGGACAGATGACTGTGTATTAGGCCACAACAGTACAAAGCTCTGGGACTGAGCAGAGATCAGTTACTACTAGAGATTATGCCACCTTCTTAGAAGTGAAGCGCTACTTCTATGTTATCATATTTTTACTTATTAACTAGTCCCTAAACTTATTTTTTAAATATATATGTATCCATATAGATAGACATAGATCCATACATGTATATATACTACATGTATGTACACATACATGCATACACACACAGCTTTTCACATCATTGATCTCAACTCTTTTATCCCTATTTTGCAGCCCAGGGACAAGCATCTCAAAGAGATAGGGTGGCTTTCCCAGAAACTCAGAATGAGTAAATATTCTCTAAACTAACATGTATCAATTATTCCTTAATCAAACACTCCTTATTAGAACCTACTATGTGCCAAGCAATATGGTAGTTGGTGATCAATCAAGAAGTAAGACATACATGGTTCCTTCCCTTTACGGAAGCTAGTCCGTGAAAGGCATCAGTTAAGTGAGCAGTCGCAATGCTGCATGGTAAGGGCTTTTCTAAGAGAGGTGTTGGGTCCCCACACCTGCCCATCTCAAGTGACATGTATGAAATACTTAGTACATGCCAGTCACTGTGTAACTGCTTTGCAAATTTCATCTTACTTAATACACACCCAGGCTTAGGTAACTGATAAATAAGGAAGGTGATACACAGAGAGATTAACTAATCTACGCACATTAAAAATAAGTGGAGCCCAAATTCACCTACGCTGTCTGTTTCAATTCCACACATGTGGGCTTCTACCTTGATCAACTATAATGGTCCCAAATAAGTGATTAGGATAAAGTAAACCACAGTTTTATCCAGTAAGGCAGAAAGGGCTAGATTAATAATAGTTTGAATAAAATCTACCAGTTTCCATACACAATTTCTTTTAAAATTGAAGGAGATCCCACAAGAATCTTAAATTTAAGTTTCTATGACCAAGTCACAGAAATTATTTTAATGCTTCCATTGACCCTACAGGTGAATTAAGAATTTGGTAGCTATACACATCTCTGTTTTATTCCAAACAGGAGTTTTATCCTTTGTAAATCAGTGAGGAGGGCAGAACCAAATCACCAGTGAAATCATTGTGGACACAGAGTACTTACTCGATGAAGACTTTCTTTGAGCCTTTTCAGAAGACTAAGCTTCAAGCATTAAAATTTTCCCTCTAGCAAACTGGTCTAGGATCAAACTTGCAAGTACACACAGAGCGATAGGTCTTTTCATTTCTTTCCTGCCTTTCTTGCATCATTTTTCATAAGTTTTATGAATTCCCACCTCCAATACCAGGTCTCAAACTCAGGTTCGTGACTTTCATAGCCTGTGCCTTAACTCCCTGATCCATAAAGTGTGTGTGGGGATGGGGAGTGGGGCGGGGAGTAACTTTTCTTCCTTTTCTTTTTTAACCTTCCATTCCAGGATTATAATGCTTTTGTATCAGCTAAAACAATGCATTCTTTGGTATGGTAGCCTGTGTTGTTGGTGTTTTCTGAATCTTTTTAGGAATATAAAACATTGCTAGTGACAGACAGTTAAATATGGGTGACAAAAGAATTTCAACGATAAGTAATTTTTTTTTTGTTTTGCAATTTGGAAAGGAAATTATACTTTTGTTAATAAATGTGCTGAAATTATAAATGATGTTATTTCTGTTCTGGTCTTCAATTTGACATTGTCTCTCTGGCAGATATTGCACACAAAGTTTTATCTTTAACTGGCCTCAAGCAATCTATGTAGAACATATATACTATTTCCAGTGTATAAGTTGGAAAACTAGGACTACTGAGAATAAAATTACTGCAATCTAGAATACATTCGGCATATACTTTAGCTGTTTATTTTTCAAAAATTTAATGGTTGTTAAGATAGCTAACATTTGGCCTATCTTTCCACTATGACAAATATCTGAAGTAACTCTTTATAATTACTTTATATATAAATTTTAGCTAAAATACCATTATTTGTTTTGTTTATTCCTTTTGTATCAAATTTTACTGTCTATTTTGCAAATATTTATATTTTAAGATTTTTTAAATATTTTACACTTTTAAGAACTTGAGAAATATTTGATGAGCTCAAAATTTCAAGGGACAAAAATGAGTTTTCACAACAATAGTAGTATTGAATAAAGAATGTAGCTCCCTCAGCTATTATTCAATTATTATAAGATACAGCATTGGGGAGGATGTATAATGTGATTTTTTTAACAGTAATATCTTGAGGTCTCATGCTTTCCCTTTTTCATCAGGGAGGTGAAAGAGCTCGTGGAAGAACATGTCCTCAGTTATGTCAGATCTGCAAGAAAGGATCGCAACAGAGGGAGTATCCCAGGTGGAAGGAAGAGCTGAGTGACAGGAGTGGGTAAATGTCAGTTAAATGAACAAGTACAACAATAGAACCTGGTACAATGGAAATTGGTGCAGTAATTATGGAAAACAGCCTGGGGATTCCTCAAAAAAAGAGTAATGGAACTACCTTGTGACCCAGCAATTCCATTTCTGGGTATTTCCCCAAAGAATATGAAAGCAATAACTGGAAGAAATAAATGTTCACCCATGTTTATTGCAACATTGTTCACAATAGCCAAGAAACAACCTAAGCAAGCCCATCAATGGATGAGTAAATAAAGATGTGGCTAGAGAATTATGTCAATGTATTTAAAGATACATAATGGAACGCTACACTCAGTGATAAAAGCTTGCCCTCTGCGACAGTATGAGTGCACCTAGAGGGAATTATGCTCAGTGAAATAAATCAGATGGAGAAAGATAAGCACCATATGATCTCACCCATATATGGTATATAGAGAAACCACAGGAACAAATAAACCAAATAAACATAAAATACATTTTTAATCTTTCAGATCAAAATAGTCATTAGCAGAGGGAAGGGGAAGACAGGTAGATAAATGAGTTAAAAGGGGTCACTGTATGATGATGATGGATGGAAGCTAGACTTCTGGGGGCAAACATAATATAGTATATACAGATGCTAATCTAAGGCTGTACACCTGAATTCTATATGATGTTATAAACCATTGTTACTTCAATAAAAATAGAAATAGAACAATAGGCTGAAGAGAAGGGTAAAACAAATGGAATAATAAGAAGAAACAATGGCTACCCTTCAGGAAGTATTACATCAGACATTCTCAAGTGTGTACATGTTTTAAATCAATCATCATATCAACCTATAAAGATCAGAAACCTAGTTGGTTTAAATTACAAGTAGAAAAGACATTGGTACTCAAAGAAGGAAACACACAACTAAGAAGCAAAGGTAAAGGGAATTTGAGGGAACAGAGAGTGAAGTGGGCATCAGAGGGAGGACAACAAAAAGGCTGTTAGTGACAGGCGCTGACTAAAGATAAGGAAGTCAAAGTAATTTAAAAAAACAAAACAAAACAAAAAAGACCTGTAGAGGAGAATCTCAAGAAGACAGCAGCAGTGGAAACACAACTTTCAGGCAAAGGTAAGGGTATCCTATTATTTCAGTGAATTTTGCTACAGTTTTTCCCTGTTCTTTTCCACAGGCCTGGTCCGGGCTTGTGTCATCATGCCTGGGGGCAATGTTGAGCCTGATCTTTTTGCCAGTTTGCAGGCCCAGCTCTTGGAGGCACTGAAATTTTTACAGTGGAAACGGCAGAAGACAGGCCAAGCGGGGCCAGTGCAAGCAGAGGTCAAGAGAGCAAACATATGAGGCCGTCAGAAGTGTTTATCCCCACCTCTTAGTCTAAATCCTTGTTCCTCTACCCTCTGAAAGAGTAGGCATTAACTGGTAAATATCAGTTATCAAGTAAGGGGAAGGATGTAGGCAGAACCAATAGAAGACTCAAAATGTAGAATTGGGTTTTAGTCCCAGTTTTAAAATTTCAGTGTTCTTTGAAAAGTCATTTCTCCTCTCTCATTCTGCCAACAGGTGGTCGCTGGAACTGATATTCTCTGAGATCCATTCCAGTTCTAATGTGATATGTTTTCTAAGGCATCTGACATAATGGATGTACACTTATGTTAAACAGATAGAAGTTGCTAGTATTGAGTCATGTGAGACTACGATTCCAGCTTTTCAGTCCTTACAGGTATAGCTTGTACTCTAAAGGGGTAAAGGCAAGCAATTTGGTGAAGAGATTACTCTCCCCAAACAGGTGGCTTGGGTATTTCCAAGCAGAGACAGACAGGCCTGCCAGGGTCATCCCAGTCACCCATTGCATAACTAACAAAGGACAGAGTCTCACCATAGTCACATGCTCCCAGATCAGCATATGCTAACAATTAGCTACAGCAGTGTCATTTGTCTTAAATTAACTTAATGTCATTTAGCTGAAGTCTAATTAAACACTGGCAATTACTTGGAAAAACAATACCATCCTGTCATTGCAGAAAGCTTTAATAAGTAGCAGTTTAAAATATTAGAAATCTTTTCCTCAAGTCTGTACTGTCTTCAGAAAAAGCTAAGATATTCACCTAGAAAAACATCTTGCTGAAGGGCTTTGATGAGATAACTGTTGTCAACAATGCAGCTTTGAGGACTATCAGCTGGTAGGGTTTTCTCCACCACTGAGAGTAAGCAAAAAAAAAGTAAATTTTGTTTAATTTATCAGAGCAACTGTAAAATATGTAGAAAATATCCAAACCACACAATAACATGTAATACACAAGCATAATAAATATAACCCAATGTCCTCAAGTATGTCTATAAACTTTCTTCCTTTCTACAGGTCTTCCTCTTATTTTTAGCCATTTGGTGGGGTGTTTCTATCTCTCCATTTTCTGACCCTTTACTTCCGGTACATTAGTGCTCACAAACATTTGAAAAGTATCTGCCTCATGATGTTCTACTTAAGATTCTAAATATAAAGAGATATAACTAGCATCAGCCTGGGACTTTCCAAGAAAGGCCGAGAGACCTTTCAGGTGAATTCTTGTTCCTCTTGCTAAACTGTGCTGGTGGCTCTCTTGACTTTCAGTAAACATTTTCTAATACATTCAGTGTTTTGAGCTGTGGTTAGAAAAGTTTTGACCTAAAGCTGATTCTGCAGTAAATAAGAAAGTAAAATCACTGTTCTTGGGTCAACATGCTGATTGATGGGTAACTTGCTATCCTCCAAAAATCAATTCTATTGTTTAACTCACAGTCCACCTGGTGATTTCATAGAATTGAGGTAGACTCACTTTTTCACTTCTTTTGCCAGTTTCCCATTTGACCTGATAGAAACATCTGTGTCCCCCAAACTGACACAGGCACTGTATTTAAGAAATGGATTATGCTTCAATGGAACTCTCCCATTGAGCATATACCATTATATAGGGTATTTTCCTCAGAAAGTTCATGAAAGCTAAAGAAAGTCAAGAGATCTCATGCAGATTCTCAGCAAGGCTGAGCTAACTAAAGGGACAAAAAGGGTGTTTGAGGACTAAAGTAGGAATCAGAACTTGTTTGGTGTCTTATAATCATTGGTAGATCACATCTAGACACCACCCTGAAAATCTGTCACATTAGACAAAAAGTCCTTGAAGATGAGTAGATGTGGATCTCAGGGTCTTTTGCTGGATGCACCCAAGACATTATGGAATAAGGTAGAAGAAAAGGAAATGTGTTTCCATGTACTAAAGAAAGGTGAAAATATAAGATAAACTACTTTGGGTTAGATTTTTATGGCTACATTTGTATTTTTTTTCTTATTTTTGTTTTGTTTTTATGCAACTGATTGTTTGGAATCTGCATCCCTCTGGTTTTCCAATTTTAGAAATTATGAGAATGGTTCCAGACACTCATAAATCAACTGGCATAATTATTTACTTGGAGTAAAACCACATCTTCCTAATTTACTGCCACCCCTGTATTATGTAAGTTTTCAGAAAAAAAATCTAAGAGCTGCAAAATAAGTCCATTTTATCCACCCCAGAGACTATTCAATTACTTTCATCAAGTCTTAGGGACCTGTAAAGAAAAACTCATTCAAAGTAATGGAAATACTTGAGTTTTCAATTAAGGTATTGCTGATAGCCAGTACCTATGAAGTCATGAGGCATACCTGAATTTTTTATACAGTGTTTAAAGGAAAAATTGTAAAATCTCTACCTTCTACATAACACCAACATATAGAGTCCATATATCTATATATCTATATAACTATTTCTTACAACAGTATTCCTATGCAAAGGAACATAATGACAACTCTTATAATCTGTTGGTTTAGGTCGGGGGTGGGTTTCTATCCATGAATATGCTCACTGGAAACATAATGAAATGGAAATTTGACTCCCCTCCTAAGTCAGGATCGTATAGTCAAATATTTTATACTGCTTCACATCTATTAAAATTAAGCTTATTCTTTTAGATAGCTTCTTCCACATGTCAGTCTCCAACCTGTTCCCAATGATTCTCATGTCCAGATATTCACTCCTTTGTGTGTTTCCCTGGATGTGCTTGTTTTATGTGGCCAATAGGATATGGTAACTGTCATATTTTATGTTACTTCTGCAATTGGTCACCAAAGACCTTGTGACTTCTCCATCATGCTCTTTCTCTTGAATCGTTCTCTCTTGAAGAAGCCAGCTACTACGGTGAGACAAGCTTTCTTATGGCAAGACCCATGTGTGAATAACGTGGAGGAATTGAGGAGTCCTGTCAACAACCACAGGAATGACCTTGGAATTAGATTTTCTTACCCAGTGAAGTCTTGGAGGACTGCAGTCTAGGCCAATATCTCAGGGCAACTTCATGAGAGGCTGGAACCAGAAGCAACTGAGTTGCTTCGTGATACCTGACTCATAGATACTCTAAGATAATAAATACGTGTATTTTCCATCCAGTGGAAATTTTAGCAAAATTTATTATGCAGCAAGGGACAATCTTTCCTGGTCTTAAGTGATTTAAGATTGATGCCTTATTGTTTATTTCTCTAGATTTTTAGTCTTCAAGGTAATTCCTTAGGCCTTCCAAAAATGCAAGTTTAGAAATCTTTTAACCAACTCAAATAAAATATAAAATGTTACTCCGTGGATCAATGCTGGAAGACTTCAGTCTTGTGAGTTATAGATTGTCCCAGAAGACTTCTTTCAGAATTGCATCCCACTCAGACACAAATATATGACTGTAATTCACTGATTTTGTTGCTACAAATCCTACTAAACTGGGATTGAGAGAAAAATAAAAGGCAGCAGCAATCACATTAAATGCATCATCTGCTAAAATCACTTCAAGAAAATCCTCTCAATGCTTTAATTATTTTGAGTTGAAAAACCTCTGTACTTTCTTCACAGACTATTTGTACCTAAAAAACTAAGTGCCTGGAGCACATTCTAGTGCCAGTTTTCTCCTTATCTGAAAGGCAAACATTGAATATGACTCATCCACTGCCATGTCTGACTGCAGCTAAATAAACTGATGCTCTGAAAAGGTTTTGTGGTTGAGAATCTGTTTCTGCATCTTACAGCATTTTCTAACATGCTGGCACGACCAAGCTCCCAGTGACTTAAGCTGTCCCCCAGGAGAAGCCTGGCCCCAGGCCTCTAATTTTAATATCCAGGGTCTAAGCTTTGTTTGAAATCCTCTGGTTAACCAAGTCAAATTTACTAGCACTCCAACATTCTAACCAAAGCCAGTACCTTTAGAAGTGGCCCAGTGGACTCTTCCTGGGATTCTAGGTTGGTTTCTGCAGAGAAAAGTGGGTAAACTGAAAGGATCATGGCTGAGCTTCTTGGTGACTCTGTGAAATAATTCTCTCATGAAAATCCATGACTCTGTCACTAATAATAAGACCAGGAAAAATACAACTTACTCCCAAGCTTCAGGTTTCGTTCATCAAAAACACCAGTAACTATAATAAGCTATGTATTCCATGCTCCGTCCCAATTTTTTTTTTTTTTTTTTTTTAATTCTGTTTCCTTCTTGTCACATGGGCTCCTTTCCTGGTGCTTTCCTAGCCCCTCGTGTGGCTGGCTACTCCTGTCTAGGCAGGCTGGGCAGTTGGTGCGGATGGGGATCTACAGGCATTTGAATCTATAAATGTCATGGAGTGGGGAGCGGGGGGATTGTGCATCGGCATGCAACAGGGAACAAAATTCCATCCAGGACTCTCTGGTTTCGAATCTATAAGCTATGGTGGCAAATGTCTCAACATCTGGAAACTGGACAAGTGTATCTGATTAGTTCTCAGCGACATGACTTGTCGACCTTTCAAAACCTGTTTTTCTGGATGAGATTTAAGACGTCTCTAATGGGCTCTCTGGAGCATGTGAGAGGTCCTCTTATCCAAGCTACCTTCCCCTTTAGAATTATGGCCTTGTTTCTCTCATGTAATCATGAAAAAGATGTCCAAAATCTTTTTGAGCCCGACATCGTGGGGAAAAAAAAAAAGTACTCTGGTGTTTGTTCCAGAAAGTCTCTCTTTCTCAATCACTAGAAAATCCAGAGGTATTTTTCTGCCTTCTATAGGTATTACCCAGTGAGCCATAAGGAGCAAGCCAGAAGCCATCAGCGAAGAACAACCACAATTTTTGAGTTCTCCCAAAGATGAGTTAAGATGAGTGACATGTGTCTTCATATTTCAAAACTCGAATCTTTTGCACAGTTAAATATTTTCTATGATGCCCATAGGATCAAATGTTCTGAGTGAACATTACATGGGTAAGAAATAATCCTTCACTCGATAAACAAGTGTACAAATTTACAGCTTGTATCTTAGGGCATATCATTCCCTCTACAATGGATTTCTTGCTTTCGAAAGGTAGGTATTCACTCTTTTAAATAATGGTACATTAAAAAAGTACCTATCAATGTTTATCAAACTTATTTTAGTTATTTTCCATTCTATGGTTCTGCATAAATTAGTTTAATTATCTCATCTATCTGCTAAGAATAATCCAAAGAGAGAGAAATAATTCTCAAAATAACAACAATTCTGATGAAAGTCGTGGAAATTCCCACATCTCGACAGAAACATAACTTTATTTAAAGGACAAATTTCTGATTTTACCAAATATTTAGCTGGAGGGATATCATTATATCATTATAAAACACATTGTGCTATCATTACTGTATTATATGTGTGTAACACACACACATGCATACACATATGTAAAACAAAGAGCACACTCTTCCACCTGTGCCTTAGAAGTGAGTTTTATTTCTGAGAAGATATCATCTGAAAAGGATTCTTTCTTTCATAGCTACAGGAATGACCTCCGGTCCCATTTTCTCTGATGCTTTCTTATCTTTTGTAAGTTCAGGTCCACAGTTCACCATGATGGTTTCCTGTAAGAGGAACACATGATTTACCATTGCCTGGTCAACTGCATTCGAGCTGCTGGTGTCTCCTAACGCGCAGATGCTTGCCTGGATGCTGGCCTTCATTCCTGCCTTGTTTGATGTCGTTTCATTTAGAGCTGTTATCTTCAGTCTGGACATACTTTTCTACTTTAGTTTCCTGAATTCTGGCATGTGATCTTTGCAGATCTAACCTTTTTCCTCTTAAATTATTTTTTCTACCTGCTGTCTATGCCATAACTGAAGTTCGTGAAAGTGATTTTTTTGTCACCCTGACTTGAGTTTCTACACTGATTATCTTTTCTTATTTGTTGTGATTTTCTGATTTACAAAACTTAAACAGAAAAAAAGTAAACTGAGTCACAGAGGAATTAATTGATTTTTCCCAAGGTTGCACAGCATGTAAAGAGAAGTCACTGAGTTTATGCTCCTGTCCCACTCTCACCATGCTTTTTGCCCCTGAGGCTTGATAAGACCCAGTCCTGAGGGCCATGCTGTGTACGAAGAGTGGGGAAGCATTTCTCCCTATTGACCGCCCAAGCCTCCATCTTTCCACTCAATCCTCGCTTGAGTAAAACACTCAACATACGAAAAAGTAGAAAACTATACACCTAGGAACTGGTTTTATCAGCTTGAATTTATGTGTCCTTGGACTGAACAGAATCTACACATTGACTTATGTTTTATTAAGTAATAAAATTATGATGCAGAGGAGCTGTCCCAACATCACCAACAACATAAAGTACCTCTATAATCAAAGAGTTTTATTTCAACTTCTGATGATCCAAAAATTTAATTAAGAGAAATGTGATGAGTAATTTACTTTTATCTGACAATAAAAAATGCCATCCAGTGGCATCATCAGAATTTATTTACTGATGTATTTTAACTTTGACATTCCCAGACCAGCCTATTCTTTAAGAATAGGCCAAACTGGATGACCTATGTCCCTTGGGAAGGTGAGTGGACTATTTAATGACACTGCCACTATCTATGTGTCACCCCAGGGCTCCTGTCAATTTCCTCATTGTGGATTCTTATGTCTCTGGAGAGAAAATTTGCTCACAGCGTGAGAAGAAAGAGGAGGCGGGGCACAGAAGTGAAACAAGGTGTTTATTTAGAGGAAGGAAGGGGACAAAGAACATTTCCAGGTAGACATGGGAGTGGGCCATTTTGAAAAGGAAGCAGCAGTGAGAGTTTCTGGACCTGAAGCTTATAAAGGTTCTTTGCTCTCTGCCCGTAATCCTGCCCCAGTGAGTCCTGAGGTGGGAGAAGGTCCTTCACTGGCCTTCGAATGGCTTCTTTTAAATTGATTGGAGGGCTCCAAACTGGCATCACTTTATGATTTATTTCCTTTGTCCTCCCCAACTGTCTGGAGTGCTGACCATCAGCAGCACATACGCTTGGAGTTGATGGGTTAGCCATACCTTTAACTTAATTTGTACTAACTTCCTATCTCTGGCATTTTAGACTGGAGTGGCACCATTTTATGGTTTTATGGTTCTGTGCTGATGATTGGGAGTACTTTCAATCAGCCACATTAATTTGTCACTTTCTGGCTTTGGATTTCCCTTCTCCTGCACCTCAGCTTAAATTCCTACCTAACATGTGAATATTTGAATTTGCTGATCTGGAGGATATGATACATGTTCCCTTTTATCTCATCTGAAAACCCATATACACCAGAGAGTCACTTCCAGAATAATGTCTTTAAAGTCTCTCTTTTTATGGAATTGTGCTCAACAGGGTCATAATATTCAAAGAGGGATAGCACAGCCTAGACCAAAAAATCCTCCAAATAAACTCATGTGTTCATTAGGAATACCAAAATAGCATTCAGCTATGCTGACAGCTAACTTCACTAAATGCTTTCTAAATAATGGACGTTGGGTCAGAGGAGCAGGGTGGATATTAAAAAGGTTTTCTAAAGGTTAATGGATGTAATGAAAAAAAGCTTCAAATATATTTGGGGGAGACTAATGTCCAAAATGTGTTTCACAGTAGAAGGTGTGTCGAACCTAAGTCTCACAGCTACATCACTCACCAGGAACAGAGGGACAGTGTGACAGAAATTTGTGTATTCCGATGGGTGGTTGAGTAACATAAAGATAAGTCTCACAGCTACATCACTCACCAGGAACAGAGGGACAGTGTGACAGAAATTTGTGTATTCCGATGGGTGGTTAAGTAACATAAAGAAGACAGTCACTTTGTGCTGGGCTCCATTCAGTCCGAAGTCTGCTGCCGTGTGTACAAGTAAGTATCCAAAGCCTATGTTTCACAACTGCTATTTTTGGCGACTTTCATTATCACGGGACCAGATCTGTGTAAGCGGAGATGATTAGCCGATGGGCAGGGCACCGTATCAAAGGCAGCAAGTCCGGTCAATGCAGTTTGGGACAAAAAAAGGAAACTGCCCAAGGAAGAGGCCCTTGAGTGTCATTCGAATTCATAACATCCAGAAAAGGAGAAGAGCTGCTTTTAAGGGTCTCAGCCTTGGCAAGAGGTCCACAGAAGCTGTTATCTCTGTCACCGCGGTGGAGTCAGTCTAGGGAAAGGGAAAGAGTCCAGCGGTGCCATGACAACCACAAGCTGGAGGCAGCTGGGAGGGAGGGGCACGGCACAGAGAGGCCTGAGATGGTGGGAGTGCATGCTGTCATAAGGGAGACCCTCCAACCAGCTTCTGGCCCCACTGCCCCAGCAATAGCTACCGTTAGTGAAGACAGGCATTCCTTCCACTAAGAAAGGAAATCATGATTTGAGCCTCACAGTGCACGGAACGGCCTTCTTCACAGAGGAACAATTCTCATCCCTGCCCCTTCATGTGAGTTCACCCTGAGATGGTGAAGACGGAGCCACGGAGCCACAAGATATGAGAGCTGTGAGAAACAGTAACACAATATGGGACCGTTTTCAGGAAAGTTCTACTGGAGTATTCCCCCTATTAACTATTAGATCCTAATTCAGGAGTCTGGGGCAGATTTTTTTTTAATGTAAACTTTTCTGTATTTTCTCTCAACTCTTTACATCCACCAATTTCTTCCCTCTTTTTTTTTTTTTTTTTCTATCAACATGTCCCCACTCTCTCCTCAGCTCATGGGCGTGACAGTAGTATGTAAGTATCACTGAATGTAATAGAATAGTTGGCTGATACTGTGAGAGTTTGACTCAGAAGGCCAAAGATGCAAAGACTTCTCACTCTGCTGCAATATCACTTCCCCGCCAACAAGATATTTTTTAATTCAAACTAAACTATCTTTGGCCTTCGTTTAGGTCCCTCTCCACCCCACCCATTCAGTCTTCAGTGATCATAAAGACCCACAGCCTTAATCTATATATTCCATCTCCCCATGAATTTTCCCATCTGTAGGAGGTTTCGCAGGAGCTATAAATGCTGTGTCAGCAGTGACCCTGTCACAGAATACATCCCCTTGCATAAGAGTGAGGCTGCTAGTTATCCCTTAACATCCGTTCTTCCCTTCTCGTCCAGAGTAATGGAACTTTCAATCAATTTCTGGCTGGGTACAAGGCCACCTAGAATAAAGACCACTTAACCTATCTTCCTGTACAGCTAGATACAACCATGTAACTGAAGGGGGTGAGACAGCATAGCTTGAAATCTACAGGACAGTAAGCAGATGTATGAATAGTAACCAAACCAGTAAAACCTGAAAGAGACCCCAGGAGATCTCAGCTTAGCAGCCCTGCCTCTTGGACATGCCCCTGGATGCTCACTGCTTTTCTCCAGGTGACCTGGACACGCCCAAAGCTTCTAACCCTCATCTATATACAGAATCCATCTTGCCTGTGTGTGAGAGACAGGCAACATAGGTGCCGCACACGCACACATGTGTCTTCTCTTGATGTAAGCTCAACTGGTCATTTCTGCTTTTAATAAACTCGCTGTGTGGTCCTGCTGACTCTGTCCACGAATTCCTTCTGGACGAACCCAGCATCTCCTCAACTTGTCTCAGTTCCCTCCCCAGTGCATCATAACTACTATCCGGACTAAAGAATATGAGAGACAATTACGAAAGCAATATTCAAGTTGTGACTTTGACTATAAACTATTCCCATTTGATCTCCGTATTTCCAGGATACTCTTAAAGATAATGCCAGTGCTAAACCATGTCAGATCATGAGGGCAAAACGAATACCCTCGGGATGACAGATGAACAAAAAGGTTCTGACAACTCTCAGGGAGCCCAGCCAACAAATCATTTTAAACCACGTACTTTTGGATGTTACACAAGAATGAACTTCTGTCTTGTTTAAGCCAGTTCTGTTTTGGCTCGAAGGCTTTTAGGTTGCTTTATCTAGTTAGCATAATGATCTACATTTGTCGCTAGTGTTGCACCAATCTGGCAGAACATTTGGGTAATCTCCACTAGTGGAAGTACTATGGGAATGATCAGAGACTGCTGCAGGGTACTAGGAATCGAACCCAAGAAGTCAAGAATCAGCAAGAACTGAAGTGGTAATGCAAGACAGGAGGGTTTATAGCCAAAGCCAGTAGGGAATCAAGATAAGGTCAGATCAAATAAGGCAGTCACACACAGTAGAAAAACTGAAGCGAACAAAGATATTTTGTTAGACTTATCGATGGTCTGGAGAACTGGTCCAAAGCAGGTTGAGTCAGGAAAGTGTGGCAAAAGCATTTCCAAAAGTTGCAAAGATTTTATCTCTAAAGGGAAATATGAGAATGTTTACCCTGCCCATTGGCTGTTGGCTTCTGATACCTTTCATCCTGAACTGATCCAGGCTTCTGAGCTGCCTGTTTTGCTTTATGGTTTTCTAGTCTTAAGAGCACTTTGCCTCCATTTGAGAGGGAAACATTGTTTAAGTGATAGGAGCTCCTTGCATCATTGTACCACTGCAGTGAATGAGGGGATCTCATTGACAGAGGCAAACAAACCATCAGGACTCCTCTTGAACCAGTGGGTGATAAAACCTTAAGCTGAGGGTTAGATTGCACTGTCTAACATGGTAACCCGCAGCCTTATGTGTTTACTGAACATTTGAAATACAGTCAGTCAGTATTGAAATGTACTTAAAGTGTCAAATGTACAGTGGATTTTGAAGACTTAGAGCACAGTATAGAATATCTCATGAACACTTTATACTGAGTACATGTTAAAATAGTGTTTTATGTATGCGAGATTAAACTATTTAAATTAGTTTATCTTATTTCTTTATACAGTTGACTTCAACAACATGGATTTGAACTGCATGCATACACTTATACACAGATTTTTTTCTCTCTGGGATTTCCTCTTACACACAGGTTCTGGATTCACAGATTTAACCAAACTCGTACGTGAATGGTGGATGCATTTGGTAAAAGAGCTGACTAGAAAGGACCTGAGCATTCCAAAATTTTGTTATCTAGTGGGAGATTCTGAAACCAATTCCTCCCATGCCAAGAGACTTTTGAACACAGTTTAGTTTGGGGGGGAGTCAAAAATAGTAAGTGGGTTATCGACTGTGCAGGGATAGGAACCCTATTCCCAAGCTGATCAAGAGTCAAATGTACTTTATTTTATATGGGGCTTCTATTAAATTGTAAAACTGCATATATTGCTCTCTTTATATTTCCACTGAATAGCACTGACGTATGCCCTAGGTTTTTAATACCAAGAAGGAACTTCTGTTTTCCCAGGTGAGAGAAGGTTCAGACTGCAGAGAAGTAATACCAGAATCACACTCCCTCACAAAAGTGACAGATAGCCAGTTTAATTCCAAGCATTTCCTTCCTTTTCTTGTTTTATAAGCCTAAATACTTTTGATTAATATAAATTCCCATTCCTGGCTATGGGATTCAGTGCACTGTCTCCCACGGGGAAGTCATTGATCTCTCACAATTGTTAGGAAACATTCTAGCCATTAAAATTTAAAAATTCATTTAGAGATAGTGGAAAAGTAATAGGAGACTTTTTTTAAATGCTGGCTCTTCACTTTGTGCTAACTAAATCTTCGTTGGAGTCTGCCCTGAAGCTGTTCTACCCATAAGCACAAAGAGGAATGTGCTCTTACATCTGATGTGATAGGAAAAATGCTCATAGTAATCCTTTTTTTAAAGAAGGAGATTCTCTTTTCCTTTCTTCCCTGACTATCTTAAAAGCACAAACTAGACTTTTAAATAATGTATTGGAGTCCCTGCAAGAGCCATGGCTCATCCTGAGGTTGGTAAACAACTGAAGGTATGTAGAAAATGTGGAAACAGGTAAAAGATGTCAGGTGAGTAGCTTTGCAGATTACATGTACATGGTAGAGTTAATAAGTTTCAGTATTATTTACAGAAATCTGGAAATATTGTGACTGCCCCGTGCTGTTGGATAGGAGACTTAAAATAGAAGTTTCTGTTCTTTAGGGGCACACCTAAACACCTTTTGACTCAATAAGAGAATTCTCTTGCCCAAGCCTACTGTAATCTCATTCACATACTGGGTGTCCAGTAGTCCTGAAGAAATACTATTTTTTTTGATTAAAGAATATATTAAGCAAAGCATTAAATAATAGATGCTGCAAGCCTGTTTCCTCAAGTTTTTTTTTGTTTTTTTTTCTCTTTTCTTTAGCTTTAAACATTCTGTGAAAAATTTTATTCCTTTAACCTCTGCTAGGCTATTCTTAGATTTACCACAAAAAAAAAAAAAAAAAAAAAGTAAGATTCATCTGAGTTAAGTTAAAGTAATGGGGGTTCTAACATGAATGGACCTAAATGAAATAGTCAGACAAACAAGACAAATAGTGTAAGTTACCACTTATATGTGAAATCTAAAAAGTCAAACACAGCAACAGAGTACAGAGAGTAGAATGATGGTTACCAGGGACTGGGGCTGGAAGAAATAGGATGATGTCTGCCAGAGGGTACAAGTTTTCAGTGAGAAGATGAGTAAACACTAGGGATTAAAAACACCCCATTGTGATTGCAGTTAATAAGTCTGTATTATATACTTGAAAGTTGTTAAAGGATTAAATTTAAATATTCTTACTACAAAAGAAGAAATGCTAATTATGTGCAATGATAAGGTGTTGGTTAATGCTACAGTGACCATCATATTGCAATATATAAATATATCATATCAGCAAATTGAACAGCTTGAATTTATACATGTTTTATGTCAATTATGTCACAATCAAAGCTGAGGAATAAATAAAGTAATGGGGGTCTACCACAGGGAAGAAAAAGACCTGATGGATGCTCAACTACCCGCCACCTTCCTGCTTGAAAAATAATGTTTTTGCAGGGGAAAAAGAGAGCCTATCAAGATTCAGTGTGTTAATGCAGTTCCAGCAACTGGTTATATCTCCTTGTCCCTAAGAGCTTCCCACCATTGGAATGACTCAGCAACTATCCCTGCTTCCCTGTTTCTCCAGACTAATAGTGCCTTCCCCTTCCCTGATTCTCAGCTTCCACTCCGTGAGAGAGAAGATCTTCTCGGGGAAGCCAGTGTTCTCTAGCACAGCAATTTTCCCGTCTTGTTTTAGTTCTCAGATCCCCTTCATTAGTATCCATAATTCTGAGAGCCACATTAGGAAGTGTTTTCATCATTTGTGTTTTGGCAGTGAAAATATTCAATGCGATTGAGTAATATTCTAGATTTTAAAAGTAAAAATGAACAAATTGACCTTCATAATACAGAAGAATATTAAATAACTCCTTCACAGGTAACTAGAGATGCATATGATTTAATGTGCTTTAAATTAGTTAAGAGAAATCCATCATTTATTGAGAAGCTTAACTTAAAGCATAATATGTCTCATTTGATATGAATAATAAAAATGTAGTTATAGATTTAGTTACTGCGTTGAAAATAATAAAAGTGCTTATATGACGAATTGTTTTGTTTTGTTTTATAAAAAAATCAGTTGACCTACTTTTATCTTTTATAGATATGTTTTCATTCAAATAACTATATAAGAAACAGTTTTTTAATTTTAATCACTTTTCTATAAATACTTCATTAAAGTTGTGGATATTATTTTCAACCACTGAATGAAAATCCAAATCAGATTTACTCATAATATTTTCTCTCTTTAGTGTCTATTTTTACATATTAATATAATTTTATAGCTACATGATAAAGGATGAATTAAATAAAACTTACAGAGATATTAAAAGTCATCTTGAATGAAATTGCAGATAGATTGACCACTTTTATACTCCTCATTAAATTTTATTTCAAGTTTAATACACCAAATTCCTCCTGACTAAATTAAGTAATATATAACTAAGAATAAACTAAATTATTTAAACTATTATGGTTGACTCCTGTTTCCATTAAGATAGTGGATTAGACACCCTGAATGAGCTTCTTGATGGAAACATCTAATACTTAATAATATTAAAAGCATCATTTTAAGCATTGCCAGGCTGTCACAAAAGTAATGAATCTACTGATCTCACACAGTATGAGTAGTACTCCTAGTGGATGAGCAGAGAAGACAAATTTTGCTTTGCCCTGAGGATTTCTATCCAACCATAAAGGTTTGGGATTCCCACTTGGACTTGGTTTCCTGCACAGGTCAGGGAACAGGATAGGATATCTCTAGGGATTTCATAAAGCTCCACACACAAGTAGAACTTCAAAGATGATACCTTTGGTGTTTGATTAATGTTGACATGAGAAAGAGAACAGTGAGATGATATGCTTGTCTCATTCTTGGTACCAGATGAAGGAAAGGTCTCCATTAGAATTCACTTATTCATGTTGACTTTCATACCAATTTTGTTTTAAACTTACCTTTTACAATTCAAAGTTGCAAGTGGAGAAATTAAATCAGGTCTTGTTGTATTTATCATGGCAGAGAAAAGAGAATTTATTCAATATTGCAATGGTCTCCTCACATTTTCTAGCTCTCTTGCATTGGGCAAGGTAAAATGATGGAATTCTAACCAATTGTCTATATGTGGAAGAGACACAAATTACTTCTGGACTGAAGAATAGTTGAACTCATGAGACATGCTCCAATTCACTTTTCCCCAACAATGTTGATCAAAGAAAAAATGTGCTCCAAATAAAGTATCTATAAGCTGTAGAAAACTCATTTGACCTTGAAGGTAATCATACGCCCTGTAGAGTTTTCTGAATTTGCAACAGACATTATATGAACAATAAATCAATATTTGTTGTGTTAAACAACTGAGATTCGGAACATATTTGTTATTGTACCTAATTTAGCCTCATTTGACTGATGGAGTATAATTGCCAAGGTAATTGAAAGAAACAAAATAATCTCAGAAGGAACTCAATTTACATCAGTAAACTCAAAGAACAGATAAAAATCCAAATAATCCACAATCAAAATTCATAAAACACAAAAAAAGATGCAATGACTTAAATCTAAATGACATAGCCCTCAAAGATTTAAAATGTTGGAAATGTTAAAGACAAAACATAAAATGGCATTCATTATATTTAAACAAAAGACTACAAATGGATAAAAAGCTCTAACAAGCACATAACAAAATGATAAAACAAAATATTCACCCATATGTATAAATGCTGTCTCAAAGAAAGTCATGGACTAAAATGTTCTGAGCAACACATTCATAATAGCCTCAAACTAGAAACTTCTCATAAACCCATTCTATACTATAATGGAAAAAGAAGTTACAGTATATTTATATAATGGAATCTTAAACAGCAATGAGAATAAGTAACATAAAGAACATAAAGCATAAAGCAGGAAGTAATACTTAAGGCTACTGGTCAGAATAATGATCACCCTTGGTGAGAGAAAAGGAAAATATGAATGACAACAGTAAAAAAAGAGGCATCTATCTGGTCAAGTAATAAGTTTTTATTTCTTGATGTGGGTATTGATTACACAACTGAGTTCAATTTGTACAAATTCATTGAGCAATATTCATAATTTATGAATACTTGTGTGTATAAGACATTTCCATAAAAGGTTTCATAAATCCAACTACATGTTGTTCATAAGAGACATACCTAACACTTAAGGAAGAAAAACATTAAAAATCAAAGAATGGAAAAATTACCAGGTTATTCATATTAAATTATTAGAAAGAATGGCTTCAAGTCAAAAAACTTTACTAAGAATAAAGATTTTCACTATGGATTTTTTTTTTGTCTGTTTCATCTTTTGACTGCTGGTAGAAGTATCTGAAATTCTCTTATGTTTGTGAATTTGTGACTATCTCTTTCTGGTTTAGGAAAAACAATATATTTTGCATTATTATTACTAGGTGCATACAAATTTAGGATTTAGCCAAAAAGCTAAAAGGTGAATCTTCAAAATTTCCAATAAGAAGTCCAGTAAAAACACTGGCAATATTAATTCAAAAAAGAAAGTGAAAACACAATTAAAAGCATTAGAATTAATAAGGAAACATAATAAAAATGTTGCAGAAATTAACAAAAATTAAAGAACATAGCAGAAGACTTTATTAATACATTCGAAAATTCTGGGTAAAATGAGGGTGTTCTATAAAACATATAATTTATTAAAAATGTATTCTAAAATAAATCTTTCAATAACCTTTAGAGAAATCAATCAATAAGTAAAAACTCTCACATACACACACATTTACTTGGCCCACATAGCTTTACTGGTGAATTTTTTCTCATTGAAATGCCAAGTCATTTCAAAATTACACAATAAAAAGAGAGACAATGACAATAAAAAAAGAGAGAGGATAAAAACAACAACAACAAAAACTCCCAAACTCATGGTAGGGGGGTCAATCTAATGTTGTTGTCAACTTCATGTATGTGGTCTAGCATCGGCCACTAGCTTAGTGCCTGAGCCACACGGCATACCAAGTCTTAATAAATCCAAGAAGACTAAAATCGTAGCAAGTTTCTTTTCTAACTACAATCATTTGAAACTAGAAATCAATTACAAGAAAAATAGAAAATTTACAAATATGTAGAGAATTAAGCAACATGATCCAGAACAGCAAGTCAAATCAAAAGGTAAATCCAAGACTACTTTCGGGCACTAAGAACTGCATCAAAAGCAGTTCCAAGAGAGAAGCTCATAGTGATAATGTGTACATTAACAAACAAGAAAAATATCAAATACATAACTTTGGCCATCTAGGAACTAGAAAAAGAAAGTTTATAGAAGGAAGGAAATAACAAAGATCAAAGAGGAAACCAATAAAAATAAGACTTAAAGGACAATAGAAAAAAATATGAAACTAAGTAAAAATTGATTCTTGGAAATGATAAATATAATTGACACCATTAGATTCACCAAGAGAAAAAAAAGAGCTCAAATAAAATCAGAAATTAAAGAGGAGAAATTACAATTTATATCACAGAAATACAAAGGAGCATAAGAGACTTCTAACCAATTTGATGACTTTGAAGAAACAGATAAATACATAGAGAGATACACCCTACAAAGACTAAGTCATGAAGAGATAGAAATCTGAGCAGATAAATCACTAATAAGGAAAATGAATCAGAAATCAAAAACTTCCCAACACATTAACAAACTAGATAAAAATCATGACTGTCTCAATAGATGAAAAGTGGCATTTGACAAAATTCAGCATCTATTTATAATAAAAACTCTCAACAAAATGGGTATAGAGAAAATTTAATTCAACATACATTCTTACACAGGCCACATGTGAAAAGTCCACAGCTAACATAAAAATCAAAAACCTGAAAGCTTCTCCTCTAAGATCAGGAGCAAGACAAGTTTGCCCATGCTCAACACTTTTGCTCAACATAGCATGGAAAATCCAAGTGAAAAAAATTGGACAAGAAAATAAAGACATAAAAAGGCATCTAAATCAGAAAGGAAGAAATGAAATTATCACTATTTGTAAATTTAATGCTATTATATTTAGAAAATCCTAAAGATTCCACCAAAATACTGGTAGACTAGAAAAATAATTCATACAGATGAAGGACAGAAAATCAACCTACTGAGACAATAATTTTTTCATGAATTACTTGATATCTTCTCACTTTGACTACTGGGAACACAAACTATTTCCATTCCTGCATGAGCTACACAATTTTGAGTGGGACTCACTCCTGAGCAGTGTTTCTCTCCACTAGTCACTCACAATGCCCGCTCCTTGAAGTTCTCCTCTTGTGTACTTTGGGTAAAAACTCTAGCCATGTTACTCTCCTTGAATTCAAAACTATTTATTCTAAACTTGGGAAAAGAGCTGTACTCTTTCAGGCCTTCACTGTAGCCTGAAACTCTCTCTTGGGAGAAATATGGGTCTGTCATAGGGTTCACCTCATTCATTCCCCTTTTCTCAGGAGTTACTGTCATGAGCTGCCTGTTGGTGAATGTTTAAATGGTTGTTTCATATTCTAGTACTCCACAGCTTGTTTCTATCACAACCTAATAAGTTACTAAAAATGACACTCTTGTGCATGCTTCCACAAAATAACTAAGCAGACTAGACTCTGCTCTTGAGAATTTGAAGTCTAATATGGCCAGAACTGTATCAGAACCCCCATCAGAGCAAGCCTTAGACGAAGGATTACAGTTTAACTATCGGGACAGTGAACTGCCTCTGGCTCCAGCACCCAGTGGTGGATACATCCGGATTGATACGGCAAACTGATGGACGAGTTCGACACGTGGGACACGTAGTACGTGACCAGCACAGACCCTTCACCAAGAAACAAAGAATGACATCAGCTGAAGAAGACCACCAGTAACTTCAAAGGACAATGTCACCTTGGCCAGTCAGGAACTGAAACCTGGTCTGCAGACTCCTCTCTCCATCCCCCTTTCTCACCGTGTGGGATTTTCCCTTAAAAACTCAGGCCACCAGGCAAGGCCTTGGGTCAGCCTCCCTTGTCTGGCTCCATCCTCTCTGTCTTTCTGTTACCCACTAATGAGGATCTCAGCCTCCCTTGGCTGGCTCTATCCTCACTCTCTCTGCTCCCCACTAATAGACCCCCAACTTGCTTATTTGCTGTGCCTGTCTGATATGTGGAGCGACCCTTAACCCACCAGATCTGAACCTTCCTTGATCGGCTCCTTCCCTTTACCCTCTGATTAAACCTCTGCGTGCTCACTTGCCTAACTCTGCCCTGGGTTCTTTTGAGCGACCCGAAAACCCCCACAAACTGAACAAACTCCACAGGTTAAACTGGATAAATTTCCATGTCCCCAAATTATTCGAAGGGATTTTTAATGTAGAAGTTGACGTAATCTCTGCTACCAGGTAAAAATGACATCACAGTCTTGTCCTGGCCTACAGACAAAGACAGATAAGAAATGGAGGTAAAAATGGTCAAAACGACTTGCCCAAATGTGCACTATTCATAGAAAAAGTGATTCTAAAATCTAAGTCTCATGCCTCAGTCCACTCCTCTTTTTCCTTCACTGTCTTTCCTCTTTGATAAAGACAACTGTGTATGACTATCTCTTGTAAACCTGAGAGGCAATAAACCAGTGTTTCCTCAACTGTAACATCAAAGGAATGATGATTCAATTGTTTGCTGAGAAAATATTGGTACTAAATTATTGCTAGCAGTTATCATGGCTCTTAAATAGGGTTCAACCCAGGAAACTGAAATGGCTATCGCTGTTACCTCTACAGTCTTCTAGAACTTTCTATGATTTATAAAGAATGCAGCAGTGATTAAGTGTTTGTCTCTACTGCTAGACAGACTTTTTGCTTTCTTTTTCTCTTTCTTGCCAGCCTCAGTTTCCTCATAGATAAAATGAGAATAACAAAAGTATCCCCATCATGGGCATAAGGCTTACATGATTTAGTGCATTGAGGAGCTTTGTACTTATTCTGAATCTTAAAGGAGAAATCAATAAACAGTCACAATGAGAAATCAATGCAAATTCAGTATTATCATTGTTTTGTTAAGAAACAGTCATGTTTCCCTAGATCATCTTAGTTTTGAACAGCAGAGACTGACAGCGATTTCTCCTTGAATGTCAAAAGCAGCCTGTTACTATGTTTACCTCCACTCTTTGTTTAGGAAAGCCTTTGTGGGACTTGGCACAACTATCAAACAATTCTTGTTCCACAGGAATAATTTAAACCCTCTTTATGCTCAGCAAGCCTGTAAGCATACACACCATAGGAATATAATGTTCTTTTAATTACACTTGGTGAAACCTGCAAAAATCTTGAAAACAATGCAGAAAACTACAAAACTCACAGTGGAAAACAACAAACAGATCAATTGGAGGTTGAGTAAGTGATTGTTCTTGGTGACGCTGATTTTGCAGAGTTCCTGTAAACTTCTTAATACCACCTACTCAATCTTGAAGCTAAGTAAACTGACATATTTTCTTATTCAGCAGAACAAGCAGGCAAAAACTTTGAGCTCAGACATCATCTGGTGCCCTCAATACAAGTTGAATGCTGGGATTATTAGCTATTGAATTGTATGCACAAGGAAACTGCCAGGAACCTTCAAACTACTTTGACATTTTGCGGAAGTCTATTTTAAATCACAGTTTGTGGATAATAATTTGGGACTGTTCTTCTGATTCACACTTAGGAATGGCTTCCAGCAACCTTTTTAAACCCTGCATTGCCAGCAGGTATTTGCATAAGACAGGTATAATATGCTAGTAAAAAATACTGTGCTATCAGAAATAGTCCTAATGCCATGAATTTGAGTGACCTGAGAAACACTGACTACCTATTGTTTTAAAGGGAATGAACAAGGGAGGCAATTAGTTAGGACAAAATAGCTGCCTCCTATCCCAAACCCCTTTAGTAAGGAGTTAATAAATGTAATTTGTTCTAAATTCCTAATATAACCAGACTTTATATTTGCCAGAAAGTCAGAAAAGATTAAACATCAGAAAATTAAGGTGTGGGATCAATGAAAACTAATAAAGAAGACTGAATCATATCCAATTATCACATGGACACAGAAAAGATTCTACCAGCAGGTACCAGTGTGGTTAAAAAGCCAGAAGACAAGGAACATACCACTTATATTTATCCTAAGTACTTTATGACTTCAGGTCGAACATTCAAGTCTTTTATCCATTTTGAATTAAATTTTATATGAAACAACAGAACGTTCTGGTTTCATTCTTTTGCATGTGACTGTCCAGTTTTCTCCATACCATTTATTGAAGTGACTTTCTTTCTCCATAGTATGTTCATGATTTTATCATAAATTTTTTGTTCTCATTACCTATTCGCCAACAGATGAAAGAAAAAAAAAAGATGTGGTATATATATATATATATATATATACATAACAGAATACTACTCAGTCATAAATTTAAAAAAAGATGAAATCTTGCCATTTTCAACATGGATGGGACTTGAGAGCATTATACTTAGTGAAATAAGCTAAATGGTGATTAGTGAGATAAGTTAGATGGTGAAAAACAAATATATGATTTTACTCATATGTGGAAAAAAAACAAATCAACCAACAAAGTAAGACCAAAACTTCATTGATACAGAGAACAGATGGGAGGTTTCTAGAAAAGAAGGCAATTGAGGGTGAGAAATGGGTAAGAAGAGTCAATAGTATGGTGACTGGTGGAGACTGGACATCTGGTGTTGATCATGATATGGAGAAGACAGATGTATACTCCTGAAAGTTATATAATGTGGTAAATCAATGTTATTGCGATAAAAATTGGTTATTAATTTTAAAACAAAGACAGCTTCATGAATTCAGAAATTTCTCATTCCAACTCAAATTGATACTAAATTTTGTGGCTACAAATGAGTCAAGAATGAGATGAGCAACATGTTCTATAAAATGTTTTATTACTGCTAATGTAATCAGAATATGAATCAATAAGGTAATGTACTCTGCTCTGTGTTAGGAGAAGAAAAATAACCACTTTTTCTTTCAAAACCAATTAACAGACTACTTTCGGTCTGATTTCCATTTTTTTCCTAAGACTTTAGTTTTTAAAATCGGATTCTATACATAGGAGTGCAGATAAACATATGAGTTTGTGTGAGAGATGACGGTGAAAAATCCTAACGAATGTTTATTAAATTTGTACTGTTTGCTCGGGTTACGTGCATGATTACTCATACAAAGTAGGGACCATTTTCTGTATTTAGTTTCCTGATGAGAAGAGAAGAGAAAACCTTGTGAAGCATGAAGCTCTTTCAGTCATAAGTATACCTTGTCATCACAGACATTTATGGGGATATTTCTTACCTGGTTTTGTCCCCACTGGCCACATAATCTCTTTTGAATAATTGCAGCCGAAACACCTCATTTGTGCTCTTTCTTTAAACAGGATCTTACCAGATCTCCGAGCTTGCCTGGACCACATTCTCTACTGATAGCTATACTTCTAAATGACAATTTATAGAAGTGTAAGGGAGTTTTATATCAACTTACCCGTTGCCCCCCTAAAACTCCAGCGGTGCCCCCTACAGTCTGTGTCATTAAGAAGAACCCGTTCTCTCATCATTCTTAATCCTCTTTTAGGCCTCCTTTGACACCTTGAGGAGGCATCCACTTCTCAATGCAGACCCTGAAGTCATTGCTAGTTCTTCAGTTTTGTGTGTTTAGAAAGTATCGGTAATTTCTTCAGGAGCTGATGGTTTTCTTCTTAGTGATTCTGAAAAAGGCTGGCTGCTGCCTTACTTGCTAGCAGAATGTTCATGAGACACTACAGCTCTCTACCTCTCTGGATAATTTGTGTCCTCCTGCATGGTCAGTTCTCTTGTGTGAAGTGCAAAATCCTCTAAGGAGTTGTGTGTCCTATTTGGAACCTGAACTGAGACCACTAGCCAGCATATATAATTACCCTCAAAGACCATTATCGGCCCCAGCACAGGTCACAGCTATTTCTGATACATCCTTTCTCTCCAGATAACAGGTGGGCTATAGGTCCATCCTTGAGTCCACATTACAGTCCTACAATTAGCTAAATTACAAAGAAGAGACAGGAAATTTGGGGGATTACAACATTAACACACTGTCTACACTAAGATACCTTGAACACTTCTGTTTTATATTCCATAGTTATCCCCACATAAAATCTGAGTGCCTTGGGCTTGCCTGAGAATGGCTAGGAAAGAAAGTGTATTCCCTCCACAACTCCAAGGAGTGTGCTGTTGCATCATACAGAAGGGAAGGGAAAATGTTGAATCCTGTTCTGTGATTTTTAGAACAAACCTATTTAAACAAGACAGAGCATTAATTATTTTGAATTAAATGAATGATGAAAGAAAAACTTATAACTAGAGAAAATGCAGAAAGGAAAAGCTGGGATGTGTCAGTTCTGCTAAATATTTGCCTGCCTGTCATTGAAGATCAAATTCCTTCATGTGGAAAGATGCCTTTTTGGGTGTTATTACTGGGCTTTTAGTCATGGTTAGGTCAAACAATGCAATGCTTTATTTATGTAGTGTCTTTAATCTAGATTCTATAAGACTCTAAACATGTATTCATCGATCCTTATAATGTTTCATTGTATAGGTATACCTCTTTATTCCTTAGAAATTCAACAGCTGATTATGAAAATATGGTTGTTCACTATCATGCAAGTAGAATCCAAGTTTCTGATCATTTGCTAACCTAATCATTGTTTGTTTTTTCTCTTTTAATCTCAAAGCATTTCATCATATCATGGGTTTTTTTTTTTTTTTACTTTCAATCTGTTTAAACTGAAAAATTAAATCGCATCTCTCTGAATACTTGTTTTGACAACCTGAATTTTATAGTTCTGTCATAGTGCTCACATTTTAAAGTCATTTTCCCCAAAATGAATTTGAAAACTATGGTCTCAATGAAAGTCCCAAAGAAACCCATAGACACTTCACCTGGAATTTTTCTGGAAATTTTATTGACAGTACATGGTAGTCCCTTTGTTGGGGTTGAGATTTTCAGTTGTGTTTTATTCCTCTTTCAATCATTTTTGATGTTCTCAAAAAGCCCATAGTTTTTTCAAGAAATAAAGGTGGGCAATTTTATTTTACTATTTTGTGGAAACTTGGTCAGTTTTAGATAGCAAGTGCTTAGTTAGTGCTGTTCTCTTGCTGATTTTTCTTAAATATAGAGACTTGCCATCATACACATACACTCATGCCATTTACATTTTTCTAAAGCAATTTGATGTCTACTTTAAACTTAAAAATCTGGCACTCTTTGTTGAAGTTCAGATACCAGGATAGAGGAATTTGATAGAAAAGGAATGACCCATCCTACCTGGATTAGAGGCAGATAGAATCTACCTTCTCCTCAATTTGAAACTTGATACCTGACTATCAGTGACCCGACCTGCACAGGGAAATGCATCTTCTAAAGCAACTCAGTTCTAAATACCTTGACTCTGCACAACTGTCTAGACCTGTGGTACGTAACAACAAACTCAACGAAGAATTGTTCGAACATGCTTTCTGTGTGGCCCAAACCAGTCACTGCTGGAGACATGACCCTGTGACCTCCTAGACATCTGGATGTTTCCCCAATGCATCACGCCTTACAGTATTTCATAGAAGGGCTTACAGGGAGTCAAACCTCTACAGATGAGAAGCCTTAAAAGGAGAAAGTGGACAACTCATTGTATACATGATTATTACCTGTGGATGAGCAGAATCAACAGGTAGCCAGCTAAATTCTCATCTCCCTCTCACTAGCTCTCATAGTGTCACTAATCCTTTTTTATACTGATGACCCCCAGTGTGTATCTCCAGTTAAGTTCTCTCTTCTCATTTTCAGAATCATAGAGCTCAAAGCCTCCTAGTTATTTTGACTCTATTTCTACCTAAATTGAATTCAAGTTCTCCGACACCTGCTCTTTCTCCTGTGTTCTGTATTTCACACATCATACTATCATCATAGCTGTCAAAACTAGAAATTCTGTAGCCATGTGAGGGAAAAGGCCTGCCTGCCACTTCCAGCAGTCATGAAGACACTCATGAAGCTGCCAAACTAGCAAAGCCATAACATCCTGTGATCTGACCTCAGTGGAATGCTGTAAACAATTGTTGTCACCAAAAGACAAAGAACTTCCTGCACTCATTTTAGTTAGTTAGTTGGTTGCTCATTATGGTTGTTCCCCCAGCCCCAGGTCATAAACCTGGTCCTTGGACTTTTATGTGATCTGTGAGGCAGCTGCAGATTTAACACCTCACCCAACAGGGTGTGCCAGATAAGCCTTTTAATTATACCTAAATGTTTACAATTCCTCAACAATTGTTTTCTTTCTCTTACCTTCCAGGTGGTAGATTACCTATCATCTTGACCCACAACTGAGTTCTTAGATCCTTTAGATGCCAATCCCCTAATCTCTGAACAGACTGGGTTCTCTCCTTTGTGGTCTGTGGACTGTACTTATTACTTACTTATTTATACCTCAGAGACCGTAACTTCCATCTGACTTGGAATCTGAGGTTGGGATTCAGTGGTGTTCATAAAATATTTGCTAGCTCAGAAGAAGGGAAGAAAGAAAGTAGAAGAAAGAGGAAGACTGGTTGTAAATTAAGTTGCTTTGCAAGTGTATAATAATCTGTAAATGTGAATAAAAATGTGTATATAAGTAAATCCCTGAATCAGTGTTTTTTTTTCCTTGTGATTGGCCTCTTTGTTAAAAAGGAGACTGAAAGAGAAAAAAATATGATTTAAAGTCCTAATTAATTTGCTTCTGGTGACTCAAATTTTAAATTATAAATTTATTATCAAAGTCTGGACAATATTTTAACACACAAGAAAGACTGATGTTTAATAGGATAATATAATCGATTATTTTTAAAGTATATAATCTTCTTTAATATTTTAAATCCAGATTTCATATCTTCTTTAAATGATAAGGATCAGAATAATTATTAAAGAGAGGAACTCCTTTCAGAGTTTTCTGAAATATTTTTAGATTCATCCCCTTAGCAGAAAAAAAATGATAACAGAAAGATAATGGGGTCCAAATGTAAGCCTAATTTTTTTTTAAAGATTAGAGTTTGACAAAAGCATAATCTTATTCCACATTTTAAAGTTACTTTCATGACCCTATTCAATTTACCTTTAAGGGTCAATTAAGAGCCTTCCAAATGTAAATCTATATATGTTTTAGTAGCCAAAACACCCTGGGTTCATGAAAGGAATGTTATTTTCTGTGTGCTTTTAAGTTTTAACCACAATCAGCCTAGAAGATTCAGCTACCAATTTGGATGAAATGTTCTTAACATTTATTTTTCAAAGTGCACTTCTGGGGCCCAGGCATCAATTTATCCATTGTCTTGTCTAGTTTATTCCAGATTCCTGTGGTCACTTGAACCGTTTCTCTCTCATCATCAAGAAAAATAAAGGAAGAACAAAGAGCAAGAGCAACAGAGTTCATGAACATACTTCTAAATACATATACATACTGTATTTATTATATCTATTCTAAATATACACATATATTTAGAAGTATGCTCCCTATACATGTATTACATATGCATTTACAAAGCAGAATATCTTCAGGTAAATCAATGTTTAGACTATAGATTTATTCTGTGTGGCTAAGAATATTTTTAACATATAAGAGGAGACACATTTAACAGGATAATGTAGTAGAGAGTATTGTATTACATCATACAACTTTCTCTATTTAAGTTTCATTTAATCAAAATTTCATGAATAGCATCTAATACATAGATAGACACATGCACACACACACACGCATATATGTATTCCACTCTTGAGAAAGACAGAGATCCTGGGTGAAGGATTTAAAACAAAATTAATGGTTAAATATTATTTCTCTAACTCAAAAATGCAATAAAACACTTAATGCTGTAATCACAAAGAGCAATTTGAGAGCTGCATAAAGATTTAATTAGCTTTTCCCATTGCTAATGCCAATAAATCTATTGTCTAGCTAATGAGAGGCCAAGAGGTGTGAGGTCTGCCAAATTGCTCAGTTTCCTATGTGGACAAGAAAGGAGATTGTAAGCAATCTTGTTCTTTTTCTCCCACCATCAAGCCCTATTTGTAACCATGATGAAATTTATTTTAAAGCTTTTCTCACGTCACAGAAATTTGTTATGATTTACTAGGATTTTTGTTGTTTTCTAATTGTTAGGACCTTTGCTTATTTGGTTTGGGGGGCTTCAAAGGTATCTATTAGCCAGCACTACTTTACAATGAGTGGATTTTTAAGAGGAGTAAGTATAGATAATTTTTAAATATAAAATAATGATCCTTGCTCTTATTTTCAGTATCTGTGGCTTTGGATTTAAATTTTGCATTAACACCCTTATATTTTTTTCCCTATCAGCATTATCTAAATAAAACCTTCTCTTAACGGCTCTCATTTTCCATCCTAAGAGGCCCAAGCACTTTTCTATACTATTTTTCTATATTATCAATTTTATGATAGATGGTTATAACTGTCTTTCATCTTTATTTGCCCGCCATAACACAGAAATTGCTCATAGTAACAATTCAAATGACTTTTGTAAATCAATTTGACTAAAAGAACACATTTTATTATATTATATTATAGATTTTCTCCTTGATTCTGTGTACCCCACAGTTCATGGGAAGCTATAAGTCAAATAAAAATAAAAATCACAAAATAAATAGTGAAGTGGGCATACGAAGAGCAAAAATCTGCCCAGTTTCATTGACTATGATTTTCTAAATTCTTTTTCCAAAAAAAGTGACAACTCCTCTTTGCCCCTCCTTAAATCCATAAGGCTTATTTATGGGAGGGAATAAGTGAGTCCAGAAAACAGCAGAGTTAATTAACAGTAAAATTTGGGAGAAATGCAGAGTCCGATAAAAAGGATAAAAATCAACTCTAGTAAAATGTGTGGTGTGTTAGACAGTTTTGTAAGATTCAGTACAGATATTTCAATGGTACCCAGAACATACTAATAGTAAAAGTATGAATTCTACTCTTTCTAAAATGGGCATAGCTTTATCATCAGACCTGTTGTTTTAAAGGAAAGTATTTCACACTGCTATGAGTGTCTTTCTGTATCAGTAGAAGTTTGCTTACTACTCTTTTTTTTTTTTTTAAACTTTGCAATAGCATTAATAGCAGCAGAAGGAAAAAAATGTCTTCCACTTGCTAACATCTCATTCTTCCCTATTTTGTGACAGTAAAGAGTAGAAGATACATTCTAGGGTCAAATCTGATTTGATTTGGGCCATCTGGTCATTCACAAAGTCTTAGATTTCATAAGTGGATTAGGTTCCTTCTAGGAACTCAGTTCCACCAGATGTGGTCACATGGGTATGCTGAAGGAAAGGAAGTTGAAAAGTAGCGCTTTATTATGTTAATGCTAGCATGCTTGATATATTTTCAAGGCTAGGAATTTTTGTTAATGAGTATTTCATCGGGAAAGACAGGGTAAATTTGCTGTTTTGAACTTTCAAAAATGTAAATTAAAAAAAAAAACTGAACAGTAAAAACATGTTGACCCAGCTTTGTCACTGGGAACATTAATGATTTCTTACTGGAAAGTTTGCAGTTGTTGACGTGGACCAAATAAAACTTTGTCTAAATGTTGGGGTGGGAGTTCACTTTAGTTTGTGTGCAGCTTGCGTCCAAGAATACAGAATGATTAACCAGGATGAATCCACCGGACTTCGCAGCGGTATTTGTCACACTCCATTATGATCTTAGGGGGTAAAACACATACACACACGCACACGCACACCCACACGCACACCCACACATACCCAGTAAATGATTTGCTAGGAAGGTATCATATTACCTTAGACAAATACAGTGCCCCTATACTCTGAAAGGGGTAGGAGACCAATGGCTTATTAATAAGTCTGAAATGGATTCTGTTAAGTCTGAGGCATGGAGGAATAGTCTCCTGGAATCTCATTTATTTTCATTATGGTATTTCTGAAAAGTGATGATCAGAATACGCTATGGTAATCTTAAGTGAATTAAAATTTAATGGTGGGAAGCTTCTTCACTGAAAAAATTCCTTGAGCAATCCTGAAGAACAAAGACTATAAAAGTAAGAACAAAAATAGCAACAATGACACCTTTGTATAAACGCATACATTCACAAGATTGTAGAGAAGAGATTCAGGTCATCTAATCCAATTCTTTATTAAGGAGTTAAATAAGATACAGTTTAGATTAGACCCAATATCACATTGTTAACTGGTGACAGGGATGGCAGTTGACTTCCCCACACCAGCCACCAGATGTACATGTCCCAGTGGGTTGATTTTGTTACATTTTTTTACTACTCTCTCTGAGATTATTTGAGGTTAATAAGTATCTAATAGTATGGCAGCGAATGGAGTCACAGAATCTACCCCATGTCTCTGGGATAAAATGTAATGTCATCAGTATTGTTTCCTGGAGATTCTCAATAATGTGACTGTGACCCAGATCAGTGGAAGGGAGAGGAATGAAGTAATAGTTATACTATGCCTTATATTTCTCATAAACTCTTTTCTGTGCTAATGTCAATTAAACAAACACACAAAACACTCAAATGTCATAGTAGATTGTCCTGCGGTTAACTTTCCTCTCATCCATTAGTTGGATCACACCGGCAAAAGTTTTGAGAATCTTTGTCTCATGTTGTCAAGGAATATTGCCTCTCTGACCATATCACTGGGTCAGAGGAGCGAGTCATGTCTGGAGCTTCTTAGCCTGCAAGAAGTACAGTGGGCAATGGTCCTCCAAAGAGGCTGAGCTCCTGTTAGCTCCACAGCTATCCATGGTGAATGGAGGAATACAGGATGACCTGCCATCCCAGTGTTGCAAAATTGCTTATATAACACCTGCAAGCACACTCACTGTTTATGGTAGCTTACCTAAGCTTGGGGACTGGGTCATGGTGACCTCTAGACAACTCAGAGCACAGCTGGTAAGTGGCAATCAATTTTTGAAGAAAATCCACAGGGATTATGACATTCTTATAAAAGACTGTTCATTTTTCAGCTAATCTTCATCAAGTCACATTCTGAAAGAAGTGTCTAGTGTTTTCCTCTAACTCCAGAAAGGACCATATTGCAAGTTCCCTTCCATTTAATGAAACTATATCCTAAGTTTCTTTTTTCTTTTCAAAAGATTTTTGAAGTCCAACTTTCCAATATTCCCAACATTTACCTCATACAAAATCAAGAAATGTATTATATATGCAACTTCAAGGAAGTTTAAGCTTGAAAGTATGTATTTGAAAACTATATAACTCAACTCCAAGCTATATTAAGAGACTATCAAGTCACTTTTTACTTGAATGGCTGATTTTATTTTTAACAAGATGAATTTCTGTAAGGACAAGGTAGCCAGTAAATACTTCCCAGTGAGGAAATCAGAAGACACAGTTTCTGTCTGTGTCTGTGGTGGAAATTCTTAATATCAGAATTAGTCGTGATTCCAACCTCTACATTTCACTCTTTCAGCAGTAAGGGTACACAGGCAGTTAACTCTGCCTATTCATCTAATGTGCCAGACAAGATTCTTTTTGGAGAATCCAGTCCTGTTTCTAGCTTTATGTTTTTCCCTTTAGTCAAATCACATCAGCTTCCCTCATTTACTGATGCTCAACTTAGGTTTGTTTTGTTTCCCTTTTGTTTCCCCACTCCTCCCTGGCCTGGGTCACGAACCCAGGTCCTCAGGCTTTACCTGATGTGCATCTAAGCCATCTTCAGCCACCCGAGCCACGCAGGCACCCAGGTAAGGACTTTAAAAAAAAAAATCAATTCTACCCAGCAGAAAATCCTATATGCTTCATAAAATCTGTCTTAGGAAGTTTTTGTTTAGCATTTTATTTTCTCTCTTAGGAGGAATGATTCAGACCCGTGTAGTCAAAGGTTTTTGTGAAGTCAGACTCATGGCTGGTTCCTCAGCTTTTAGTGCATCAGTCAGAAGGCAGGCCAATGCCCGCTGAAATGTTTCCCTACAGCAATTTCTCTTTAGTCTCATTAAATATCTGTGGAAAGTCAAACAAAAAGCATGCGGGCCTTCTAGCAGTCAAGGTCAAGAATGTGAATTAGAAGGTCATGGTATTATCTCAGAGTTTTCAAAGAGAGACTTACCCTTAAACGTTGGCTAGATTGAATGACAATTCAGAATTCATAAACAACTAGTTTGAGTATAAAAAATAAATCAGGATGACACTATTAGAACCAGATAAAAATTGGGTGGTGAACTGAAGTAAAGCATAAAAAACAGCATATGCTGTTGTCATTATATCAGATGTATGTTCGAATATTCAACAAGACATATAGCTCAAGACAATATAGATTTGATTCTCTCAAATGCTTCAGCATCACTGTAATTTTTAAGGGGAACAAGGCCAAAGCTTTTTCTTGGTAGAGGAAATTAGCTTTACCTATTAATTTTATTATCTTTATTTGCATATTCAGTCACTGGACATTTATCAGATACCCAGCATCTGACTAGCACTAAGCACAAGCAAACCCCTGGAAGATCTGTCTAAAGGAAAGTTGAAAGGGACAGCTATAACATCAGAGAGAATATTTCAAACATTAAAACAAGCTCACTTTATAGCCCCACCCCTCAGCATGCTGATGCTAGGGAGTTGGTTTTATGCATATTGATCGGCAAACACTTTACTGGTAACAATGAAAGTCAGGGGCAAGACATTGTGTTTTCCTATATACCAGAAGATGTGCCACAGAACATTGGAAAGGATGGCTCAACTTGGAAGACCCTGAAGTGGAGCTCATTTGGACTAGGAGGAACAGTGAAGGCAAGAGCTAAAAACTCACACCTAAGAATAATTCAGGTGTGTTGGGCTTGGGGCGTGGCCATGACTGTCTGGGGAGTTCCAAGTTCCAGAAATCTGAGGGACGGCAGGTGTGTGGAACAGAACATTATGACATGTATTTTGTTGTTGCTCTTTTGTACTTTCAAGTCACTCACATCTCTGATCAGGGAGTTGAATCAACTAAGGCTTGGTTTAGGAAGCTGAATTTGAAAGGAATATTTAGGCAGATTAGCATAGGTAGAAAAAATGAAGATGTAATGGTTCTAGGCAACAGTTTCAAACTATGTCTGCATAATATTTGATAGGCCTGACTTCACATAGTGGAGCCTAATTTCCTTGTGGAAGTGGGTCAAATTTAGTGACTCATTTTGAGCAAACAGATATGACATAAAAAAAAAAAAAAGCGTGTGACTTGTGAGACTAGGTTATCAAAAGTGTGGTTTCTGCCTGACAGTCTCTGTTGAATCTGTCACTTTGGGGAAGCCAGTCCCTAAGTCACTCAACCTGCCAATTGGGGAGAAACAGGAACCCTCTCAATTTGCCAGCTACTTGAATGAACCCCTATGAAAACAAACCTTTCGTCAAGACTTCAGAGGGCTGCATCCTTGGAAATACCTTACTGAAACCTTATGAGGAGATATTGAGTTAACCTATTCGTGAATTTCTAAGACATAAAATCTGTGAAGAAAATTTACTTGTGAGTAATTTGTTAGCTTAGATACAAATGCAGGTGGTAAGGTTGACTTAAAGAAAGTTTTGATGCAGTTTTGGCCATAAGAATGATAATTAATAAACATATATAAGACATTATAAGAAAAAGGTCTTATTGACTTGTTGAAGAAAGGAGTTGGGAAAATAAATAATTCCAGATGGGTCTGAGAAAGTATAAGGAAGGTAGTATCTACGTAAAAGATATCAGTAGGGAGTAGATGGGAGAAATAGCTTTAAGGGAAATCATCTCTTACTAGTGCAACTGTAGAGAACTAGACCATAAAAGAAATTATACTGAGAATGATAGAATGTTTAATTTAGAAGATTGAAATCAATTAGTTAAGTTACCCTATTTTACAGAAAAAAGTCAAAGCAGTCACCCAGGACTCCATGTTTAGAAGGCCCCATGTCCAAGTTTCATAGTTTAATGCTCTGGTCTTACCATCTTGCATTGTTCATTTTGAGTAAGAGACTCTGTATTTTCACTTTTCCCTAGATGGGCCAAAAAGGTAGCTCATTTGTGTGCACTTCAAACTTTTCCTATTCATTCTGAAATAACTACTTGGTAAGTGTGGGATTATCCAATCATCTATACAATCTGTCATATGATTAAAAGACTTGTGGGTCGAGAAGAATGGCTTGGTTCTGATTGCACTGCATCATTTGTCCCTAATCTTAACATGCTCCTTAGTGACCATGTTCCAGGTGGTGAACTGTCTTGACAGCAAGTGGTCCGAAATACTTTGTCACTAGAAATGACATTATTGATTCTCGAATGTGGGCTCCCTTTCTGAGGACATTGTAGAGGCACTGTCACCTTGAGGAGACTGCACCTTCAGTCAGTGATCTTGCATATTTCGTGGTATGCCTTAAACCAACTCATGGCATACATGTCTGCTGAGGCTAACACAACCTTGGAAAATAGTGAAGAAATGACAGTCTTCTCCTAAACTAAGGTACATTTTTGTCAGAGCTGATATCACTGGACAAGAAAAATATATTGTGAGAAAAGAAAAAAAGATAGTCCTTTTATGATGACGTAGAGTATGATAAGTAGAATGCAGATACTTAGTCTTGAAAAGCAGCTTCCAACATCAAAGAATACTAGTTCTACATGGAAGCAAATCTCTTACTTTCAGCATCACTTACTTCATTTCTTCTTTAAGGGTCAATGAGCATTAGGTAGAAATGTTGGAAACACTGCTGCTTTATAGAATATAAGGTATCTGGACCATGTTAAATTCCTCGAATGCTTCTGAATCAAAGAAAGCGTTGTTTCTGTTGTTGAGGAATAGGAAATTAAAAACCTCTAGACACATCTGGTAGCAAGAAAGTGTAGCATGTAACCACCTTGTTTTAAGCAGAGCTAAACATCTCTACTTTGAAACATGCAAAATTAAGCCTTCAGAAGTAAAGGATGGTGAAAGGAAATGGGGCTTCTATGTAAGACTGTTTTCATGTTTGAGTAATTGGTTTTTATAATTAAGTCATCCGGATAGCAGAAGGATTTTTCTCCTGCCGAGTATTGTGTGCTGCTTCTTACTCTATTAGCAAAAAATAGAATCCTGCGTGGCTCAGCCAGCACACAGCACTGCAGTTTCATTAAGTGCAAGAGCAGGGCATCTTAACCTCATGTCTGCGGACTCCAGAAGGTCCCTGGGACGGTAGGGGGCTGATAAATTCCTCAGAAATTGGATGCAAAACATGATGTGGATGTGGGTGTATAGAAAGAAATACCTGCAGTCTTTTTCTGCCTGGAATGTGGGCTCCTACCAGCTCCTGAAAACCTAACACAAATCCAACTGCCTCTTAGAAGCCATCCCCCAGTCTCTGCCTTCTTCTTCCCCTCCATGCTCTTGGGAAACTCTCCTGGAGGTTTTCTCAACATCACTCACCTGGCCTTTAGCTTTTGCTTTGTTTCCCTGATGTACTGGGAAGTTCTGGAGGATTAATGACAGTGCCTGTGTCTAGTGTCCTTCATATTCCTCAACAGACTGCACTCTAGTGTCAGGTCCTCTGTATTTGGTGATGGTGCTACTGTTGACATTGTCTCTTGTAGAGAATCTCTCCTGGCACACTCCACAGGATCCGAAAAGTTGCTCTAAATAATTCCGTTCTTCTCCTCTCTCCTACCTTTGGACTGATCGCCTTAGATTTCACTGGTTCTCCTGGTTTTTGAGTGTTTCACTTTTATTCATTCATTCATATGAATTTATCTCCTCTATGATGACAAAGAAGATTCAGATCTGGATTTGGGCAACAGTACTGTACATGATTACAAGAGTGCATGATAAAACTTTCCCAAGGTTTTAAATGATATTTCTATAATGTAGAATAGTACATCGCCTGAATATAGTTTACTCAACCACGACAGCAAGGTAAGCATTCAGTATTCAGGTGGAAGTACATACCTCCTTCCTACCCGGTACACTATGGTAAAAATACTAGGGAGGTACAACGTGAATTAACAGCATTTGCTTTAGAAATGTACCGTTTCTCAGTGTGTATGTGTGTCTGCAGACTTAGGCACTTTGGGAGACATTGTTTCTCTGCCTCCATTATAGTGCCTGTCAGATCTGCTGCATATTAAAATTCCTTACTTTCGCATTCTCCCTCTCTTCTAAACAAGATTCCCAGGTGATAGAGACCAAAGATCTGTCTTGAAGCCACCCACTGGGTCAAGCTTTGCATATAAAAGGTTCATCATGAATTTCAGCTTAATTTGAAAGACTACAGTCACAGTCTTGTGAAATACTAGGGAGACACTCATTCAAGCACTGCACAATTGGGCAAGAGAGCCATGTATGGAACCTGCTTACTTAAACTGCTCCTTCCAGATGGGCAGCAGGTATCAGGAGGGTGCAACAGCCTAGCAGCAGAAACAGCAATTGTTTTGACTTCCCAGCTTGGAAGCATGGTCAGTATCACCAGCATAGACAGTGCTAGTGCAGAGAAGTCCTGAAGTCCCAACGACCTGGAACATTCTTTCCTCAATTCAAGTCCAAGCAAGTTCTTCCCAAATGAGTCCCTAAAAGAGTATGTGTTCCTCAATTATTCTGGGCAGATTTGTGTTTATTCTTTATTTAAATATTTTTTTATTGAAGTATAAATATTGCATCATGTAAGTTTAAGGTGTACATCATCATAAAGTAACATCTGGAGAGCCTACAATAAGGTTACCACTAAAAGTCCAATTCCATCCATCACCATAAAATCGATCCCATTTTATGGCCTGGTGTAGTAGTGGTTGGACGCAGTCCCCATACATGCCAAGCCCCCAGTTTGCATCCCAGGGCTGACAAAAACAACCAAGATGAAAAAACTAAATAAAATAAAGTACTTCTTCCTCTTTTCCAAAAAAAAAAAAGGACCCCTTTTAGTCAATTTTCCCACCCCTCTTTTCCCTTCTGGTCACTACTAATTTTGTCTTACAAACTAAATGTTTATTTTTGCTTTTTTGGTTCATCTGTTTATTTGCTTTCTCTATATTTTGTGTTTATTTGCTTTCTCTAAATTTTTTGAGCTCCTTTGCCCTGTCTGACTTGTTTCACTAAGCTAATAACCTCTAGGTACATCTATTTGTTTCAGTAGGAGGATTTCATCTTTCATGGCTATGTAGTATTCCGTTGTGGATCCAGAACACATCTGTGCTATCCACTCCTCTGTGGCACTATGTTTTCTGACTCAGCTCTGCCCTTAGGCCAGTTTTAGTGCATCTGAGGGTCACGTCCCCTGTTCTGAGGTTAGGTCCAACCACTCTGCAGGTGCCTTCCACATCTGTGCGACAATTAAAGCTTCGGGTGAGGCAGTTTCATTTTCAGTCAAGCAACTGAGAAACCAATGTCTCGACACAAATGGGACCACAGAGTATCTATAACAAACAGACTCTGATTAAAGTGTCTGGAGGTGGAGGCAGCAAACCCCTTTTCTCTACGTTGTCAGAGGACTAAAATAAAAGCCTAAATTCAGTTTGCTGGGGCATTTTAAAAGACTGTCCTGGTTTTAGGAAACTTACTTCCAAATGAAAACTGTGTTTCTTTTAAATTTTCTAATCACAAAACCCCTTTTACGGAGATGGTTTCTGGCAGAAATTTCTTGGGGATAAATACTCAGGAATTGAATATGTAGTACTGTCCCTTTTGTCTGATTTTAGGGTAACATTTATCCCAAAGCACTCCATCAAATACAGATAAAAAATAGTCTAACCATATTCATATAAGGTTATTAGCAAAGTATTGCAAAATAACAAGTTTTACTACCCCTATTTTATTTATAAGGTTTATATATGAAAAACATATTGCATGGCTTTTGTGTTCCTTTTAAAAAATAAAGGAAAGATATGAGCAAGAATGAAAGCAAATGTGTAGGCAGGCAGGAAAAGACACAAGGAAGAAGCATTTTATTCACTGACATCTAGCTATTCATCTTGGTTGTTCTCTGACTCCAGAGTACCAAATGGGAGACTTTGGGATGCACGTGGACTGCACTCAACTGGAGGCGGCAGACCCAACGATTACTCCACCAGGATTTGCCTTATGTTCCTTTTAGAAAGAGAAATTTTAAAAAGATCTGCTCGTGGGTCCATGCTAAGCTGCTAACTAAAGCATAAACCATTACAAGCGCAGTAACTCAGGTCTAGACCTGGGGACAAGGTAAGCAATAAATGAATGAATGAATGAACAAATATGCTTCCTACCATTCTTTCTTTTCTACCTTAAAAAAGTTTCTCCCTCCTCTCTCTTCTGCTTTTTAGTAAAACAAAATGAAGCAGACATGATTCAAATAGCCCCTTTCCTTGAAGTCTGCCCTTTTCTTGTTTCTCTCTCCTCCCCCACCCTGTCCCATTCAGCACAGGTACTGGTCAAATATTCTATTTGAGATTAGCGTTCACTTTCTAGGCTCTTCTACTTCGGTATAATCCCCTCAATATATTTTCCCTTACCTCTTATCGATCTATCTGGGATACGCTACAATTCTGATGTGCCTGGCAAATTACCGTCCATTTAATATTCAGCTACATTATATTTAATTCAAGCTTACTCTAGAGATTGAGAAAATAACACATCAAATTAGAGTAACTGGTTAAGGGAATTAAATTGTGAATGTCTCTTAACATGTGCTTGGAGAAAAAGCAAAACTTGCTTTCTAGATGCTCTTAGAAACTACCAGGTGACAAAACTTCCCTTAGATACTTATAATGTGCATGTTCATTCTTAGCCTCTTCTGCCAGATCGTGTTGTGCTTTGCAATTATTTATTCACTTGGCCACCTACCTTGCTGCCCATTCCCCTCCCATGGCCCGAGTTGTAAAGATCATTAGCATACAGGTGTCTGAAAAGAATGGTGAGTCTACTAGCTGAATCTACACAGGATTCATGGATCACTTAGGATCCTGTAAATGCAAATAAAGTGACTTGCAGTGGAAATTAGATGAGATGTACATTTATATTTTCTTCCAAAATTCCTTATATAAAATTAATATTTGATAACCTCATCTCTGATAGGTTAGCGATGCTCAAACTTCAATCAGAATCACTTGGTTAGCCTGCTGTCACCCAGGTTCCTGGATTCCTTGTCAGAGATTCTGCTTCTGGAGCTTGAAGAGGTAGCACATCTCCCTCAACCTCACCATTATTGATTCTGATGTAAGTGAGAGTGCTCTTACAGGAATACACTCAAGCTTTAGGATAATTGTTCTCAAGTTTTACTATATTTCATTTTATTTTCAGGAATGAAGGCAAGTAAGCATACAGGCAGGCAGGAAAAGAGAGGAGAAAAACACTTTGTTTATTTTTATTTAATTGTTCATTTTGGTTGCTCCCCACTTCCCTGGGACATGAACCTGGGTCTTAGGATGTATGTAGACTATGCTTTGTGAACTTAGCCACTAAACCACCTGAGCAAGCTTGGTTCTTAAACTTTAGCAAGCATCAGAATCTTAAGGAAAACTTCAGTAACAATATATTCTGGGGTCCCCCTCCAAGAGTTTGGGACTCAGTAGGTCTAGGTGGGGCCTGCTGACAATCTGCATTTCTAAAAAGTTCCTAGGTGATTCTGCTGCTATTCGCTAGAGACTGCTTTGGACTTTTAGACTGCTCTAAGCTAGAAGAATGTCAATACAACATACAACAGCTTTGTGTTCCAGGGTCCCCTCCAACCAGCCTCCCGGCCCCACTTTTTCATTTCCATGGGACCACTTACTCTAAGGCATCCTACCACTCTGCCAACCGAAGTTCTTTTTCATTCCCTGAGGGTTCACTTCATATGTGTATGGGTGAGTGCCTTACTTGGGACATGGAACATGGAAATTGTCTGTGGCTTGCAAAGCCCAGCACAAATGACTTTTTTGAGACTTCCTGACACTTTAGTATATCGACAGAGCCCACAATGTTCATAGTCATTGTATTCACAGAAAAATCAGAACCATCAGTTTCACTTAAGGACATCTTCCTTCATGAAGCCATAAAATGTATTCATGCTCTTAAATTGTAAGCCTCGACTATAAATCTTCCACATTTTGTGACGAAATGGGACGTTCACATGAATACTTTTCCGTGTACCCGTTTAATGGTATGAAAGGAAAAGGACTGGTGTGATTCTTTGATTTGTGAGCTAAGCCATTGGCTTTTTTTCCCTGGAGAACACTGGTTTTTATTTGCAAGAATGACAACTATGGCTGTTCAGACTCAAATACTTGACAGAGATGATCTCAGACATGAATGAAATAAACCTGTCACATGGAGGAAAACAACCAGCATTTGTGTTTGTGCCCAATGATAATATTGAACTTTGCAGAGAAAATAAGAAACTGAGAAAATTCCTCAGTGAACTTGATAGCATCCCAGTAGTTGAAGGATTACTGGTACTAATAAACATGATTTTGATATTTCATAATGAAGTGTGTCACCATTTGGAAAATGCGGGTGACTGGATGAACAACTTTTTAAAAATAATCAATGATTCTGATGCTACAGAATCATGCATATATTAAAGACTGCTCAAAGTGCAAAGTACGAGAATGGTTTTCAATGAAGAGAAGCCCAGAAGTTCACTGATACGGTCTCAGATTCCACACTGCAACAGCTTTGAAGCACTAATACGTGTTGAGTTTCAGCACAGTATCAAAAAATATCTCTTCCAATTTTATTTTTGTCTGAGGTTATGTTTTCTTCTTATAATTAAAGTAACATCACACACATTGAATGCAGAGACAGACATGAAAATCCATCTGTTTTTCTGTTCAACCAGATTTAAAAGAAACAACAGTAAACAACAATCCCACATTGAACACAATAGGTTTATTCTGGAAAATATAATTTTCATAAAGACATTTTATTAGCATGTAATCTTTCATTATTATTTAGATTAATTGAAAAACATTTTTACATATTTTCAGCTTTGATGTCTCATATCATTCTTTCACACAAAAAGAAAAGTTTTGGGGGACACACCACAACTTTAAGACTGTGAAAAGGTCCTAAGACTTAGACATTTGAAAACTGCTACTTGAATCTCTCGACAAACTAAAAATTGCAAAAAATATACACTTGCCTTCTCAAACATATCTGACAAGGTGACAGTCCCCAAAACCATGTAGTAATGTGACTTTTGCCTTTACTGTTGTTTTTGGTGATATTTGAGAAGGGGCTGACTGTTGTCCCTGGCACTGGAGTTTTATCAAGGTCTCCATGTGATTTCTTTTATTTTTAAGGAAAGGTACAGGCAGGGCGAGAAAGAAGAAGCATTTCATTTTCTTTTTATTTACTTAGATTTTGCCGGGACACAAATTTAGATCCTTGGGATGTACATAGACTGCACTTCTCTGGAAGTGCTTGGACTAACCACTACTCCACCAGCCTCTATTTGATTCTTATGTGCATTAGAGTTTGAGAGCTCTGCCTTAGTGGATATTTTTTCCCTCTGGCTCAAATTCAATCCAGAGGTAACACATTTCCCCTTTCTCATTGTAAAAAAAAAAGGAAGACTGGAGGGAGGGAGGGAAAAAGGAAATCAATTAGATATTCCTTTGCTTAGGTGCTCACGAAACCCGGGCCCTGAGATAATATTTATGTGTGTATACAGATACATATATGTGTATCTATATACACACACAAACATATTTGTGTGTGTAGACAGCTACAGTATTTCTCAAACCATTAGGGGAAGCAGGCGGGATCTGTCTTTTAAAATCTCTAAAAATCTGTCCCTAAAATTTACCTTAATTTACATACTCTACTGGTATTAGCTCAGGTGCCTAAGAAGGAAGAATGAGAGGAATGGGGCAACAGGGAAGATATGGAATATGAAAGGAAATAAGGAGAGAGGGAAGAGAGCAAGAAAGGAGGCAAGGAGAGAGAGAAAGGAAAGGAGGGAAGCATGAATTAATTGTGTAGTCACTGTGTTTTAGATGCTGTGTTTTATGCATTCTTACTAAAGAGGAAATAAGTGTGCGGAAGTATTGGGTTATTTTCCTAATATCACATACTTAGAGATAGTGTCAGTTTCTCTCTCTCCATAGCACTTTCTTTTAACAACACTATGTTGCTTCTCTTCAATATATTTGCCAAATTGCAATCAATGGTGACAAAATAAAGCAAGAATACTTCCACAAGTCACTGAAGTCTTTACATAGTTACTCTCTTGGGTACAGGTTTATTTGTCATTAAAGAGGGCCCATACCTTTAGAAAAGTACAGCAAAGTCAGCATGGTCTAACTAACATTAAAATTGTACTAGGGTTAACATAAAGCCACTGACGTGCCATCATTTCTGGTCATTTTAGTGAGTGTTGGTAACATTTATTGAAAGGAAGTTAATGAGTGATTTTTGTTTGTTCTAAGGAACACTTCACAATAATACTTTGATAGCAAGCATTTTAAATGACCTTTTGGGTGCCTGGGAAGGATGTACAAACATGTCTCTAAGGTAGTAATTATTATCATCTTTCAAGTGAGGTTATGACAACTCAGAAAAATAAGAGATTTGCTCAATCAAATAGCTTGTGAGTAACCAACTTAGATGTCAAATCGAGACATTTTTACCCCTAATCCCACATAATTAACTTCTATGTAAACTCTTCATTGGTGTCATAATCAGTCATATAATGTTGGCATTACCTTAAATCTGGACTGTTGAAAAGTCAGTATATATTACTACATTATTATGCTAATTTGGGCATAAACTATTTTCAAGTCACTTGCAACTAAAAACATATAAAGAATCAGTAAAAACTCTCTAAGACTGAATTGCAGTGTATTCTCTAATAATAACAATAAAATGATAGTAACCACTGGTATGTGCCTGGTGTCATTCTGATGCATATTCTATAACCATTGTTTAGATGCAACTGAGGCACATAGAGGTTAAGTCATTTGTCTGAGATCCCAAAGCTAGTAAGCAAATCTGGATTCCAATCAAGACTTTGGTTTCCAAGTCTGGGCTCTTAAAGAATGAAATTTATCTATTTGTACAAGCAAAACACACACACATTTAAGTTAACATATATGTCAGTGTGTGTGCATATATATATATACACACATATATATACAAGTATGATACATTCATACATATATATACATATATATGTGTGTGTGTGTGTATAGTTATATATAGATAAATATATATATATGATGAAGAAATACAACTCTTTGCTACCAGGAAGGAGGCTGGTTTCTGAATTTGATAGATCTCAATTTTGCTTTGAAACTCTCTTTTGCCTCAAAGCACTTTCACAAAGAAGTTTTTGTAGGAATGAAGGATATTCATAGTCACCACTGTGGGTACCGTTGCGGAATCTTGTATGTGGACCCTGAAGAGCATTCATGCCAATGCGAAAATTATGCCCATATGTGATGAGAAGTAAAGGTATGTGCTTTATAAGACCTAATAATGAGTTTTCAAGATAAAATCACTACTCTCTAACTAGTCAATGATAAGGAAAAAATATACATCTCCCATTATCTCTGAATTTTATTTTAGCCCTTTGGTGGTGACCATGGCAAACTCCAATGCTTACCTTTGATCAGTTGATCTCTTGTTCTCGAGTCATTTAACTTTAATTTCTTTGAGGTATTAGCAAAGGAATGAGGCAAAGGACAAGACACAGCAAGTATGCTGGCTTTTCAGAATGTGTGAAGAGGGTGACGGAAACAGGGTATTTCAGGGGCTGAGATCCGCAATGTCCAAGGCAGTTAGAAAGATAATGAAGGAACTGAGTGAAGCAAGTCTGGGTATAAAACTTAACTCTTCCCTACAACACAGCTCTCAGTAAAGGATGAAGCCCTGACATTTGCAACAACATGGATGAACCTAGAAGGAATTATGCTTATTGAGATAAACCAGAGGGAGAAGGACATACCTTGTACGATTTCACTCATATGTGGTATACGGAGAAACCAAGCAAATAAATGAATAAAATCAAATGCAAATAGATTTTAGTCTATAGAATCTAATTAGTGGTTACCAAAAGGGAAGGCGGAGAGAGGAGAGAAAATGGGAGGTAAAAGAGATCCATTATATGGTGCAGAAGAGAACTGGACTGATGGTGGCGAATTTAATGCAATCTGTATGGATGCTGATTTACAATGATGCACACCTTAACCCTATATAATGTATGACGCAATGGTCCCTCAGTAAAATAAAACTACACTTCCTTTTAACGATATTTACATGTGTTGCCCAAGAAACATAGAGATATATCAGTCTGACTTCAGTTTTACCACTTTTAATGGCATCCTTGGCCCAGAAAAAAAGTTTTCGAGCTTTTAAGAAAAACAGTATTGCAAGGAAAATCATAACTCGGGATGGGCAAGCTGTTTCGGGTTTAGGAAGACATGGAGGGGAGGAGACTGGGATGAGCTGGAGAGGGCGGGTGTCCCTCCTGGTGAAAGTGGACCATTGACCTGTGGAAATGTGAGCCTCATAGGGACAGTGTTTTTCAAGAAAAGCTGCAAGTATGGATTTTATAGTAAAATACCCCGATTTTTGAAGAAAAAAACCGCCATGAACAACATTCAATTTCAATGGCAAGGCTGCCTTTTCTAACCCCTGCTATGTGCAACTAAATGAAGTAACATTATATCAGACATTAAAACCTGATCTATGCTCTTGGTTTAAATTGTAATTATAGTATTAGAGACTTAACATTATGAAAATTCTTATTTCATTAACTATTTGTATAGGACCATGATTGCAGTTTCTTTTAAGATAAATGTTTACAGAGCACCCTGAAGATCTAGTGGATAAGTCTGCCACCTCTGGTCAGAACAAGCCACGTGCCCCCCAGATTGCAGGGTTCAGGTCCCAGCACCAGGGGGAGAAGCCTAGATGAACAACTCATAAAATAAAAACAAATGTGTCTTCCTTCTCTCCCTGCTGCCTGCCTGCTTGCCTTCATTTCTACTTACCTTTACAAAAAATTGTTTGAAAGACAGGAATTGACGAAAAGAGTAAACATCAGGACAATTTTGAGACCACTTCCATGTCTAAGAAAGAGTGTAAAATCCCATGACCGACCATCAAGGTCCTGTGGCCGTTTTAATTCAGAAAGAGAATAAGCCACTGACTCAAGCAAAGAGTAATTTCAACCTGACTTGCTGGCATCGTCTACTGACTTAGTCCATTTACATGCCAACTTATGTCCATTTGCATGCTGCATGAGAGAAAGCAGCTGAAACAAGTCCAGGTAACAAGCCACTTTAGCCCAAATACAGTTTCCGGTGAGTGCACGGTTCTCCGGGACAGTGCTAAGGCCTACCTAGTCACATAAACAACAAGTCATGTTGTTTGCTTTTCAGTCCCAGTGGCGCTGGAGCAGGTGGTGTTTGCCTTGGCAGCCACGTGCTTTCTACGCCAAGAAGCCCTGGCACCTGGGATTTCTGTGAACCGCGGGCCATCCTGCCCTGGCATTATGAGTCAACAGTAGGCAGGAGACAAAAGCAGGCTTGGGGGAAGCCACTAGTCCCTCCAGTGACTGCTATTTCTCTAGTTGTAAATCCTGGGGTAGAAGTTTGCCTATTCTTGTCCAGTTCCTCCCATCTGAAGCAAGAGTCAGTTCCACTAGTTCAGCCAAGAAAGAAACCTCCCAAGTGTGGGAGGGGGTCGGGGAGGGCCAGGAGAAGCTGCAGGCCATGATTTCCTTGGCAGGATCCAGTCCAGTGCCCGTCTTGCCATGTGCCCCATGTGGGGCTCCTCTGAGCCCAGCCGGGGACTTTTCTTCCTCCAAAAGGCAGAGGTTTGTTCAGTGCACCATATGTTGGACAGAGAGAATGAACCTTCCCATTAAAATTAAAGATTAAAAAAATGAACAGCAAATACCACGGTCATTTCCTAGCTTTGGTCTTGTCTCAGAGTTTCTCAATAAGTTCCCAGCAATGCTGATTATTTCTTTATGCAGCAAAGTATAAGTGACAAAACAGCAGTGCCCCTGAAATCCTGAAACCACGTCTCTCTACTCCCTAACTCTGCTCTCACCCCTCTGTCACCCAACCCCAGTGATCTGCCTCAGGCCAGGGGAAGCCTGACTCCATGGAACTGGTGGCTAAATTCAGAAGAAGCAGAGACTCACAGCTCATGCATGTGGCAAAGTGGATCAGTGTTTCCAGTCTGAAAAAGGCCAGCTGAAAAGCAGGAAGAATAACAGACCAGCACTTAAGTAAAAAATGAATTTGTTCCTCCTCCCTTCCCCAATTCTCCCTTCCACTCCTCTGCCGTCTCCTTCCCTCTTTTTCTCTTTCTAATTCTCTATCTCTTTAGCTATCCCACTCTTCTCTCTCTCTCCTTCCTCTGCTCATAAAGATACCGATTAATGTGGTTATAATATCTGATGAAAGCATTGGTGAGTGTATTTTCACTTTCCAGATGGCCCAACCTAGCCTCTCTGGTCCTTGGAGTTATAATTTGTTTTGTTTTTTGTTTTGCCTAAACTAAGCCCTACTCATAGTCACACCTGTCCTCGAGACGCTATTGAATGGAGGTTCCCTGTGTCTATGGCCCCCACTGGAACTGTATTTCACAAAGCTCCCAAATCTTTGTGGCATGCGGTTAAAAAAAGCCAGTGGTGAGCAGACCCTGGAGTAACCTCTCAGTCATTTGTTAACTTCACCATCAACAATTTGGCTCCAGCAAAGGACTTCTGGTTACCGAGAACACCTGCATAACACCTTCCGCATGGCAGTCTTGGAGAGCATTGCTCTCATATATACTTGACTCCAAGGTATGAAGCAGAGAAATGCCCACTACTTTTTTCTTTCCACATACGGGGTACAAGAGAAGGAGAGAGTGACCAAAAAAAGGGGAGCCTCAGAGCAAGTTTTTGTCTCCAAGTTGGAAAAAAAAACATTGGTGGACTTCAATGATAATAAACATAATACTTAAGAAATGTTCTTTTAACAAGTCCTCATGGTGTTGATAAGTCTGAATGACTGTGTTGAAGATAGTTGACAGGTCAGGTCATCCTAGGAGACTGTTTCATACTGAAATGCAGATGTCAGAGCAAGTTAATCCTGCAGGACAGAGACAGGTAGTCAGACAGGTCCGTGGTATTTCTGAAGTCCTTTGGTAGTCTTGAGGTCTCTTAGCTCCCCATAAAACTCCGTTCTCATAATTCGCAACACAGCTTTTCCGATGTTTATAAAGGATCCAGTTTCCTTTGGCTCAGAGAGCGATCTGGCCAAAGGCCTCCTTCCCATAAACTTAATCACCCCTGTCTAACAGTTGCTAGACTCACAGAAGTATTTTGAGGTCATGGGTCTTCTTTGCTTGGGTCCAGTTCTGTGACCTTGGAAAAAACCTTCACTTCCCTGGGCTTTGACCTCCTAGTCTCTAAAATTAAAAAAAAAAATAAAACAAAAAGTTATGTTAATCAAATATCTCCGAGTCTCTAAAATAAAAGGAAAACAAAAGTGATCAATGTTTATCAAGTATCACAACCAAGAATGAAAACACCTTACTTCAGTCCCCAATACAAATTTAATTGATATATTTTAATATATGCATATTAAAAAACTGAAGTAAAATATTTTGTATGACAGTGCTTAGCCTTACTACCTGCAATATACTTCTTCACTCTCTCTCTTTATTGATGGTTATTACCCATTACTTTAATTTTGTGACCTGCTAAGTGGATCACAGCCCACAACTTGAAATCTTTGAACCTGATGATTCATTCATTCAACAAATATTTATGAAATATCAACGTATGCTGGGTTGCCAGGTATTGGCCTAAGTTCAGCAGGGAAGTAAACAAAGATACTTTCTCTCTTATAGAGTATTTTGTGAAAGAGATAATAGATATTATTGGTACCTAACATATATCACTGGACCTCATCACGTCACTGTTTTCCCTCCTATTCCAGGAGACAGAAAATACATCTCTTTGCCTTGGGACTTTTTTGAAATTCACAGAAGGCTTATTTGCCCACCCCAAGGAGAACAGAAACTTAATAGTCTGTCTCCCAAGTAGCCTACAAGCAATGATAAATGAAAGTTGATGCAGAAATACCCCAGGTTCTTTTCCACTTGTGTGGAGTAACTATGAAGCATGCCCCAAAAAACCACTTATACTTGAATTCTGGGCATAAATTTTGTTTCTGGAATCAAACTATGAAATAAGACAATACATACTATGTAAAAAATATAAATAGGAATCATATGATCCTGCTACCCGACTATGTTTCCACATTATTTCCATATCCAAGACTTGAAAACTACCCAAGTGTCAGTCAACAGATGAATGGATAAAGAATATGGGGTATATATGCCCAGTGGAATACTACATGGCCCTAAAAAGGAATCTTGACAATCGCAATAACACAGATAGAAATAGAGGGGATTTTACTAAATGAAATAAGTCATAAGGAGACAAATATCAGATGATATCACTTATATGTGAAATAGAAACAAACAAAACAAATAAGTAGATAAAACGAAACCACTCTTTGGACACTGACAATAAAGATGAGGTTGTAGAGGGGTGGGAGCAAGTGGTAGTGGGGCTCCACTGGAAAGTGGTGGAAATCTATTGGTAATTTGGTGGTGGGTATGGTATATTATCATGTATTTGATGAATAGCAAACCTGCACATCTATACTTACATTTTTTAAATCAAAGTTATATATTCCATAAACATTTTCTAATCAAAATAAATAAACAGGAAAAGAGGATTTGGACAGCCTTGGAAGGCTATTTTAAATGGGGAGATCAGGAAGGTCTTGCTTATAGGAACGGTATTTAAGGAAAGGCCTGAAGGATGTAGAGAGAAACACACGTGGTTAACAAGAGGAGGGAGGGCAGGGATGTTCCAGGCAAAGGGACTAATTAGTGCCAAGCCCAGAAGAAAAAGTAGACTAGTCTGGTGGACTGAATGTATGTGTTTCTCAATTCATATATTAAAGTCCTAATCTGCAATGTGAGGGTATTTGGAGGTGACTAGCTTTAAATGAGGTCATGAGAATGGAGCACCAGGGAGGGATAAGCACCAGAGTGCCCATATAAAGAGATAAAGGAAACCAGAGGACCCTCTGTCAGGTGAGGACACAATAAGCTAGTCATCTATGAGCCAGGAGGTGAGTTCCAAACCACTGACCACTTAAGCACTGATCTTGGATTTTCAACCTCCAGAACCAGGAGAAATAAATGTTTGTTGTTTAAGTCACTTGATCTAAAGTACTCTGTTACAGCCATCCAAATTAAGACAACCACTTTATTAGCAGAAATAGATAGGAAGTTAGTAGGAGAGGAGATCAGGCATGTAAAAGGTAAATCTCAGTAGACACTTTCAACTCCATCGTTTTATTTTATGACCATTTCTTGTGATGAAGAATTTTAGCATCTAACTCACAAGTATTTGTTTTTTATAATCAGGAAATTCTGTCAGTAGCAGGCAGAGAAGCTGGCAGGGGCTATGTGTGAACATTTCAGGACCTTCAATGCTTTTATTAAATTATACTTTCTTTTTGACTTGCATGTTTTCCTGTCATTAACTATAGCTTATTGCCAAGTTTCAGGGATGCCCTGGAAGCTTTTGTATTATAATCAGCTGATCTGGACCTTTTAACTAGCTGTTTCTGACTCACTGAAATTGGTTTGGAGCATTAGTTTCCTCACCTAAACAATGTCTACACCAGCTCTGATCACCCTTGAGAGCATCAAGTATGTTTGGAAAATTCTCAGTGGTTCCCTTTGTTGGAGTCCCAGAGCAGTAAGAGTGTGAAGGTGGTTCAAAAATAACTTTCAGGTTGTAGTGGGGAAAAAGACTCCTCCTACTTTTCTATAGTCACGTTTTAGAAACAGGACTCTCTTTCGCATGGATGCAAAAAAAGATCCCCTCTTCTCTTGATAACCTTCAGTAATAGAGTCCTGACTACTTTTAAAAAAATGCTCATTCCAATTGTCAAGTCACATTAATTATATTAACTTAGGTTCCAAAGAACTTTCCAAGCATCTCAGAAAAAGCCTCTATTCATGTGACAATAGTTTGTATGATGGAAGAAAACCAACCAATCTGTCTTCTTTTTCCTCAGCCAAACATCATCGGGTCTAGGGGACATTCCATAGATATGAAGCTTCCAACACTTGAATTTAACTATAATGATTGACCTTCAACAGTAATCCTAATCATAAAGGTTAGTGCACAACCAGAACTGTTCTGAGTGTTTTGATGTCAATGATCTCATTTAATATTCAAAGCAGTCCTACAAGTTAGGAGCCATTATTATTCTCATTTAATTGATGAGAACGACATGAAACATGGAAGTTAAAGATACTTTCTTAGGACATATAACCAATAAGCAGGGGAGTCAGACACTCAAACTGGGGAAGCTGACTCCACAGTTCTCTTTGGTCACCACCACCCTGCTCTGTCACCTCTCCACTGACAAACCCATGGCTAGTTAACGTGAGTCTAAACTAAGACTCAGACCTCTACCTCAAGTTCAGTGTTTACCAGGTCACACTATCCTGAGTATGGATGGAATGAATGCCCTTAGAAGAAATTAGGGAGATCTTGGGGAGAAAGAACTAGGATATGTTCTTCCCACATTCAAATTCCTAAGAGAATTGGACGTTTAAGCTCTTACTTCTTTATCAAAAGTAACTTTCCTCGTTTCTAAATTTAGCCAGGAAAATGAACACTGACAAAGACAGAGAGGAAGCCTTGCTCTAGAAACCTCTTCCTCGTTCCCACGCCTTAGCAACCAGTAAAGAAAACTCAGGGAAGTCTTCACTTTGAATCAGGAAGGAAGCAATGGCCTGCAGCCATAGGCTTTGTCACCTGAGGCTGTGGAGATGGTGAAAATTCACTGCTGAAAAGTCCCTTTGTATGGTGTTTTCCTTCTTCCCCAAAAAGTTGAGCGGCAGTGAGGAGAAAGACATGGCCTGGGTTTACAAAGCTGAATTTGAAAGATTTAATCCTGAAAGTGAACTTTCAGGAAGGGCTATAAGGCACAAATCTCAGAGCAAGAAACCAAGGAGGGAGACAGAGACGACAGCTGTCATTGTGTTATTCTCCAGCAGTAGCCAGGGTAGCCCATTTAAAATGAAAGTCAGCTCGTCTCTTCAACGGTGTGGCGACCGACATCCATCTTCCCTCCTGGGAGGAGCTTTATTTCAGAAAGGTGCTGTATAGTTCGCATTCAGGATCCTGCTCAGGTTATGTCATCAAAAATGCCCAGTCTGGTCCTCTGACAATGCAAATCTACTCTCTCCTCTTGCTATGTTTTATTTCAGTTCTTAGCATATACACAACCTGGTATATGTTCATTTGTTTGATTTTCAGTCTCTTCTCCCGCAAACACACAATATAATACCACGGGGGAGATGTCACGCTGGGTCTAAATTTTCCTTGCTATAACCCAGCACCTAAAACTAAGTCTAATAGTTGTTGATGGGTAAGTGAATGAGCAAAACTAGGAGAAAAAGAACAAAGCAGATGAGTAAAGACCATAATAAAATAAGTGATTCTAACAGCAAGGAAAACTGAACAATAAGATTGTAACTCAAATGTGAATTTGAGAAGGAAAATAGGGCACTATGAGGGGAACTGGTAAGTCCTTAACAACTTTAAAAATAGGAAGATTCATCTTGTGGGCAAACCAACCAAAGGCCTATTTTTTCTCTGGTCTCACCAAAAAAAAAAAAAAAAAGAAGGAAAAATATTAAAATAGCTTCTATTTATTGAGCTAGATTCATCATCTGCATTAGCTCCAGAGACCTTGGCAGTTATTACCCTCACCTTGCTATGAGGACAGTGGAGGTTAAAAGTTAAACAATTTATTCACAAGAGTCAAAAATTGAATGCAACTCAAGTGTCCACCAATGGATAAATGCATAACAAAATATGGTATATCCATCCAACAGAATATTATTCAACCAGGAAAAATGAAACAATGGTACATGCTATAAAATGAATATACTAAGAAGCAATATGCTACATGAAAGAACGCAGATATAAAAATAATCATAGCTTATATGATTCTATCAATATGAAATAACCAGAATAATTAAATCCACACAACAAGAAAGCTGATTAGCAGAAGAGATGGGTAGGGAGTGATGATTTCTCGAAAATAACAGCAAATGCGCAGGCAACAGAAATAAATATGTATAAATGAGACTACATCAAATTAAAACTTTTCTACTCTTCAAAGGAAATAATCAACAAAATAAAAAAGTAACCTTCAGAAGAAAATATTTGTAAACATATCTGATAAGAATTAATATCCAAAATATATGAGAACTTCTTAAAAATCAAAAGAAAAAAATTCTGATGAAAAATGAGCAAAAGACTTGAATAGCATTTTTCTAAAAAAGACAAATAACCAAGGTGCCCAATATTATTAACCATCAAAGACATGCAAATCAGAACAACAAGTTGTCTCATCATACCTGTTGGGGTGACAATATTTTTTAATGCAATAAGTATAAGCAAGGATATGAATAGATTAGAATCCTGTATGTTGTTGGTAGGAATGTAAACAGTACAGATGCAATGGGAAATAGTATGGATATTTCTCAAATACCTATAATATATCATTCAGCAATTATATATATATACATATATATAGAAATTTTATACCAGGATTTCAGAAAAATATCTGCTCTCCCATGTTCATTATAACATTAGTCACCGTAGTCAAAATATGGAAACAACCTAAGTATTCAATTCATATTGTAGATGAATAAATTAAAAAATGTGATATAAATATATATATATACACACTTATATACACACACAACACATACACACACACAATGGAATATTACTTAGCCTTAAAAAGGGAAAGCCTTGCATTTGCAACAATATGGATGAACTTGGAGGACTGGATACAAGTCAAATAATGCAGTCCAGAAAGACACCTGCTTCATGATGGCCCTTATATGAAGTGTCTAAAATAATTAAATTCATACTTTTACGGGAACTGAGCGTTCGGTTTTTGCAGAGGTTGAAGATGAGGAGGAAACGGGATGCTGTCCAATAAGCACAAAGTTCCAGTTACAGCAAATGAATAAGTTCTAGACATCTGCTGTATAGCATTAAGCCCATGGTTAATAATACCATCCTGTGCACTTAAAAATGTGTGAAGAGGAGATATCTCATGCTAAGTGTTCTTAATGCAATTTAAAATAGAATTAAAAATATTTATTTTAGCCACATAACAGAAACCTAACTGGAAGTTTACCTGACCGTAGATTCCCAATCATATTATTGTTCTGGGAAATGGAACTTTTGACATCATCCTGTCCTTATATCTTCCCCCAAAGAGAAGTCAGAGTCAATTTTTCCCCAAGTGCCAACTGGGAACCTTAGGAGAGGCATTCACTTCATTATCATTTGATAAACTTCATAAACTCTAACTCTGGAGCAGTGCTTCTCAAATTTTCATGTACATGTAAGTCACTTGGGGGACTCTTGTTAAAATATGTAATCAATTCAAAAGATGGAGGTAGACATTACATTTCAACTAAGTTTCTAGGTGATGCCAATGTAACTGATATAAGGACCACACTGAATAAGACTCACAACGATAGGCTTAAGAAACCCATATGGATAGTGCAGAGTCTAACAGCCATCGTAGTTTATTCAAGATGCTCAATTCTCTCTCTTTGCTTTTAGGAGACATGAGTCCTCATCAGTCAACAGGTCAACTTTTGTAGCATTTTCCTACGTCATGTCCACTTGAACAAAAGAATTCCCCTTCCATAGTGTGAATAATTCATGAAGGTTCATAAAGGTTGGTTTACTTAGCCTACCTGCTTCTCCGCTAGGGTGGGTTTCCTTGGAAAGAAACTATCTAGTAATAGCAGTTCCTTATATTTATACATGGCTTAGAATTTGCCAAATGCACTCATACATGTAAACTCATATCAGTCTCACAAAGATCTTTGGAGGGTCTTATAAACCCATCCGACAAAGGGAAGTAGAGCCCCTTCAGAGTAGGAGTGAGCCGGGAAAGCCTTTAGAAGGAAGTATCATTGAATATGAAGATCATGAATGTATGAAATTTCAAGTAGGAAAATAGTGGGGGCAATAATATTCCGAAAAGGGCAGATGGGATTTTAGCACATAAATATATGTTAATACTACTACTCTGCAGCTCAGTAAAATCAAGAGGAGCAAAGAGGTTTTAAATTTAATCTGTGAGAAGTAATCACCAATAAATAATTTTAATTCAAGGAGGGATATAATTGGATTCACCACAGAAGCTTTTGAATACAATGTCAATGCAGGTAAAAGTGAAGTCAGCCCAGAACTATTGGGAAAGAATAATAATGAAGGTATAAACTGAGGCATTAATAGTGGAAAAGGGGAAATATATTTCTAGGACTTTCTGTTTGATTGGATGCAGAGTATGACAGGAGGAATATTAATGTTGAAACCACTATAAAAGATAAGCTTTTATAACAGAAGGACCATAAAAATATGCATGCCCTTTGACCCAATTATATCTTACTGAGATTAAAACTAAGGAAATAAATCCTCCAAAGACAAACTATCTTTCCACAAATATGCTTGATTTAGCATTATTCATAAGATAAAAAAATTAAAACAGACTAAATATTCTTAATACAATCCGATTAAATTATTGTGCAAAGAGATTTTACTGACCTAATAAGATTAAATTTAAAAAATTGAACAAAATTTTAAAAGACCTAAATAAACAGAGAGACATATTTCCTGGATGCGAAGAATGAATGCCTTTAACAATATCAATTATTCCCAAATTAATATATGAATATATTACAACACCAAAGAAACATTTTGCACAAATTGATTCAAAGATGTTATAAATATATCACATGTATAAAGGTATTTTTTTAAATCCATGATTAATGAATTGCACTAGTGGGTATAAATTATTTTTACAGTATAGTTATCAAAATTATGCATTGCTAGCATGTCAACATTTTAGCATGCAAACAAGCATGCCAAACAGAGCCATGTCCAGAAAAGAAACAAATATACATGGGAGTGTCATATACAATGTGTAGCACTAGAAATCAATGGAGAAATCATAGAATTTTTTAAGAAACAGTACCATTGAAGATACATTCAGAAGAAAGTTAATATTTTTAAAGGAAAGTTACAGGTAAGAATAAAGGCAAGTAGGCAGGCAGGAAGAAAGAGGAGGAGGAAGCACTTTGTTTTATTTAGTTGTTCATCTTGCTTTTTTCTCTTGACCCCACCCTGGCCCTGGGTCTTGAACTAGGGACCTTGGGATGTATGTGGACAAAACATCTAGTCCTCCAAGGCACACCCAGAAAGAAATAAATTTAATCCTTACCTCCTATAGTAGTTTAAAACAATTCCTAAGATAAAGAAAGATATGTTGTTGTTTTTTTTAATTAACAGTATTAGAAGCAAAAAAGCAAGAGAAAAAACTAGAATCCTAATAGAATATGATTGACAGATTGGACCAGGTAAAAATTAAAAATGTACAATGAAATAAAACCAAATCAAGGGAAACACTGCATGTTTAGAGAAATGTTTGTGATATATTTAGCAAAGTGTTAGTATAGATAATAGTAAGGGATAATTCATCCCTTACTTAAATAAATTTATATTTATAAAGACAAACACACTGAGGAAAAATAGGCATAACATTGAACAGTCAAAATATAAGAGGAAATTTCCAAATAATAATGAACATATGAACTTAACCTCATAAGATGCTGAATTAGAACAATAATAAAGCGCTATATTTTTATCAGACTTACAAAATTAGATTGACAAAAATCCAGTGTTGGCAAGGATGTGAAAGAATATCTTTGATAGTATTGTATATTGATCAATATTTTAAGAAGCATTTGGAAATATATGTGAAAACTTTAAATGCGTCACCCTATGACTCAATCATCTCACTTCTAGGATTTTCTTCTGCCATATTTGGAGAACAATTTGTCAGAAATCTATCAAAATTTTGGTTCTCATTCCTTTTGACCTCACAATTCCCTTTCTAAGTATGTATCCTAAGGTACCTGCAAAGAGAATCATGGTAGCACTTTTTATAATAAAAAAATCCAAATTACCAAAGATCTAATGAATGAAGAATGATAGAATAAATTATAAAGCTAGGTAGTTATTTAAAAGAATTACAAAAGTGTATAGCTCGGAGCTGGAATATATATTCCATTTAGCTTTAAAAGTCACAGAAATTATTCCATTTTTAGTTTTAAAATTATATGCATTTTCATATAGAGTCATGACTATACACACAGGAGAAGGGATAACTACATACCAGTATAATGGTAATCACCTCCCAAGATGAAGGATTAGATGAAAGAAGAGAGTGTATAATTTAGGGGAATTATCTTTTATTTTATTGATGCATACACAGGTTTTTTTTTTAAACAGTGCTGGGATTGCAGGTGATTTTTTACTCTTTTGCTACATTTAGCATTTTTTGAAGAAAAAAATGTAGTCTCAAAAGAGAAAAATAAAGAATAAAAGACAAAACCATCCTTAGTCAAAGAGGAGACCAAAGAGAAGCCATGGCAGAAGCCAATGTAACAATTTGAAGGACAGAGAGCACTGAGGGGGGCGCAGCGATTGAAAGTCAAGGAATGAGAATGTCAAGAGGACAAGTCAGTGCTGCAGAGACTGGATAATGCAGCCTAGAGCAGTCTTTGAGCAGTTGTAGTGAAGCTTGGGTGCAAAGTGAATTAGGCTGCCATTTTCCATTTTGTTCTGTGCAACTTTGTAGAAACAGAGAAATCAGGGCCCCACCCAAAACATCCTAAATTAGAAGCTCTGCGAGTGACACCCACAGTTCATTTGAAACACTCCTCTGATGATTGTGATACTCAGCCAAGGTGGAGCACCAGAAGGAAGACATTGAGTGTGTGATGAATCAGGGACACTGAGGTGTAGATGATTCTTTCAGCAAGTTTGACAGACGAAGGGAGTGAATTAAATTATGAAGCCAATAATGAAGTTAGAAGGGCAAAGGAAGATGTGAAGTTGTTGTAGGTTGAGATGAAGAAGCTCACCGGGCAGAAAAGATTTAATATGTGGGAAAAAAAAAGTGGGAGGAAAGGGGAAGAGAAAAAAGGAACTTTGTGTTTCTACACTTTGTTGAGTGAGGCATTTTGCATATGCAATCTTCATCATTCCTTTTATGGGTGATTTGTAATCACCTCTACTATTGTTTTTGAGACATAGTATTACTACATCTGATTTACAGTCAAGAAAGTAAAGCCAAGTGAGTATCAAGGACCCCATGCTCGCCAGCAGCTGGGCTCCCTCATAGTCTTGGAGTTAGTGGGCAGGGATGGAACCTAGGACTCAGCTGAGGAGTAGCGTGAAGAGCATGCCCTGTCAGAGGTGAGCCAGGAGGGAGCATACAGAAAGGAACTAAAGCTTGGTGTAGAGAGAAGGGGGCAGTGAATTGTGAGGCAGAGAGAAGAGGGGAGATTCTCACTACAGAGTACCTTCATCATCTCACTAAACCTGGGCAAGAAAGTTCAATAAGAACGAATTCTGGGTGCTTATGGACAGTGCCTGGCTGCTGCACAACAGAGCAGTCTTGCCCTTCTCTCCTGGTGAGATATGAATTAGGCACTCAACAAGCAATATGTCACCTGCTGGACATCATGAGCACAGCTGAACTGAGATGCCTACAGATGACTGGGAGCCATGAGAAAGGAAAACAAGGTTCCTACCTCCCAAAAGTTGTCGATCTATTTACCTCGAGGGATGTTTTTCACTGGCTATTGAAATGATTAGAACAACTCCCCAAACTGAAGTGATCTTTAGCTCACTTAGAAATATTCTGCTTTCATAGATCCCATGTCACCCACTGAGTCAAATAGCTTCATGACCATCCACTTCCTGAACAGAAGTAAATATACCTGGACAGTCATGGAAAGCATGTGATGGAGTCTACCGTGTATTGTTCGAGGCCAAATGACTGAACAGGAATTATTGGGTTATTTTACCTATGCAGGTGCCTCTGGGCTTCAAGTCCAAAAAGATAACCAAGGCATTTTCAGTGGCTTCCTGATGCTTGTCAAGGGGCTGATTGTGAATGTCAGGTATCAGTTATTCCAGAGTCATAACCAGTCAAAGGGGGAAACTCAGTTCCAATACCTTTTTTGGGGGGTATGGGTGGGGCTCAATAGCCTCTGTTAAAAATATCTCCTTGGTATTTTTGCAACACTGACTCCTCCTCTAATGAAGAAAGAGTGAATAAGTGCACAGAGTTGGGCTTCTCTGGGCTTCTCTGGGTTAGGAAACAATCAGATGCAAGATTAATTGATGACATCAGACACCAGCAACTTACCTAAGTAAGGGATAACTATTTGATTCAGGCAGCTACTCGATTTGTTTCAATACTTTTTGTAAGAGAAAAGGTGATGGCTGTACCGTTTTGTTTTTACCAGGGAAAAAAGTCAGAACCATGCACAGCCCTATCAGTAAAGATAAATTCTACACTTGGGGAAAGCATCAAAAGCGTGGGTTACTTGGGCACTGCCAAGGTTTCTGTGTGATACTCAGGTAGCAAAGCATAAAAACAGCCTCCCCCTGGAAGTTTAGGTTCTGGGGGAGCAAAATAGCAATCTCAACCTTTCTGAGTCGCTGACTTCTTTTACTTTTCCCCCTTCCCCTCTGTGCCCCGCTTCTCAGGAAAGGGGAGATCCAAATTCCCTGGAGCTTCCAATATTGCCCAGCTGCTGATCAATGTGATTCAGAAATAAGGATGAAATTCGACACGGGCTCTCAACATCTTGGCTGCCAAGGGAAATCTCATCTTTGAGGTCACTCAATTTATGAAGACATTTTTGAGTACTGTTTTGACTGTATTTTCTCATCGCGTCTCCGTGGAAGACGGGTGGCCCTGCTCAAGCAAAACCAACCTGGGGAGCAGCAGTGCTTTCTTCTCCAGATCTTCGCAGTGTTCACTCTTCACGCACCGGCGACCTCCCGCACCTTGCAAACCTGGCAGCACCGGACATTTTGCTTGCTGAAGAAAATCACTGTTTTGCCTCCAGCAAGGAAAATAAATGTTGCAACACTGACTCCTCCTCTAATGAAGAAAGAGTGAATAAGTGCACAGAGTTGGGCTTCTTCACACAGAGCCATCGGGCTGAGGACCCGGGAGCGGAAGCTGAAATCCAGAGACGCCCGGCTTCCCTGCCGCCCCCCTTGTCCTCGTGTCTTCCTCGCTCCTCTCTCCGTCTTTCTGGATTTTACCGGCTGTCCGTGAAACAGCTTTTACACACAATGGATCTCCCCGTCCTTTTGCAGGAAGTGCCCACGGACTGATATGCAGACTTTGCTCCCTGCCAAAAGTGAGTAACCACCGTGGGCTGAGGCCGCGGCGGGCGCAGGGCGGCGCGGGCGAGCGGGCGAGCGGGCGAGCGCGGCGCTCGGGCTGCGGGTTCGAGTCCCGTGTGCGGCGACCGTGTCAGGGCAGCGGCTCTAGAAAACGCCCGGAGCCGGCGGACGAGCCGCTGGTGGCTGCAGATAGCGGGAAAGCCCCGGCTCTGACCGCAGCCCGCATTCACGTTCCTTCTCCTAGCACCTGAAGACACTCACTCCGCCTCCCCAGCCTTTTACAACCGCACACATTACTAGTCTTTTTAAAAGACACCTTCCGCCTTCGAATGCCCGGTGCGACTGTGGAATTTTCAGAATGTAAATGATTTACGTCAAAACATAAAGAAAAAAAATAGTGGACAGGGGCAGGTGGTGTGATAAGAGCTGGACTCCAGGATTCTTCCAGCGCAGCGGTGTCCTCCCGGGGATCCCGCGGGGAAAGTTCGGCACTCCCCGACCCGAAAGGCGTGGCTCCCCCCAAAAGGCGGCAGGGGTGTTGGCAGGTAAGCCGCGTCCGGGCCGTAAGCCTGACCCGGGACGGGAGAGAGGTGACCTGACCTCAGCAGAGGAGTTCTAGCCTGAGCACAGGCTGGAGACAGAACCCGCAGACGGGAGGAAGGCAGAGTAGGGGTCCTCAGGTCGACTCCAGTAACTGGGGAGCCAGGAATACCTTGGAAAGGAAAAAGCAAGCGCTGGAATTGGAGCTCGTTGAGTAGGAAAATATCCTTTTAGTGACTTCTCCCTGTATCCTGGGGAAGCAGCCACGCTGCCCTGATACCAAGTATTTTCTGTGATTGGATTAGGATTTTCTGTGTTTGAAAATGGTTGCGAAACATGATTATAAATCTGGAAGGATTCCTGGGTCTTCATTCATCAGGTTGGCTGGCAAAAAAATTCTCACCTGAGCCTCATACTTCTTGGTCGTTGGTGTGAGTGCTGTAATCCCAGCCCTGCCCTTAGCTGTGCAAACTTGGCCAAGACACTTACCCTGTCTGAGCTTCTGTTAGCTTTGCGATATTTAGGGATATTGATTAGTGTGTATGTTTATGTATATACATGTATATAAGAAACATACGCACTAAGTATGTATCTATGCACAATATCCATCAGTGCATCCATTAACTCCTAAACATTTTGTGTATATGTATATAAATATTTGTAATACAGATATTATAATAGTATTTCATATTTAATGGGGTAAAACTGCAGAATAATTCAAAGCAGCAGATGGAATTTTAATTTTAATGCTTCTTAAAACTGGGGAGCATGAGTCCTTTTGAGGATTAGCTCTGAGTCCTACAAAGGAGGGAAAATATTATGATGGAATGACACAAAATGTTGCAAGCCATCCCTGAGGCTGGTGATTACCCGCTGAAGACTCTGCCAGAACCCCAAGGTAACATTCCTTGCCTAAAGGACACTTTCCCCTTGAGGACCTGAATCAAGACCAAACCCCTGTGGACAAGCAGGCTGTCTCTGGGCTTAATCTGCAGGCTCCCCAAGGTCCAGAGTGACCTTTTTGCAGGTAGGGGAAGCCCTCCTTTCATGAATGAATGCCCAGAACACTGATTCCCCAGGGTTCCTCCAGTCTCTGACTCCTGGGTATTGCTCCTCCCCAACTCTTGTAATGACTCTCCTAAAGTAAAGGTCCTCATGCCTGAGTTTTCATTTCTATAAATGGCACTAAGAGCTGCTGCAGAGTCACTTTCTTAAAGAAGCTCCTTAGGTCACCTAACTGCATGTCATCCAGGAGGGCCACAGCTTTGTTTTAAATCGAAATGCTGTTTGCTCCCCCAAGGTATGGTAAGACCAGTAATGATGGTATTCTTTCAGTCCTCTGCACTTTCCATTGGAAGGACTAGGGAATCTGTCCCTTTGGGACCTGGATCTGCCACTGGTCATCCCACCAAGGCCCAACAGACTGAGCTTCGGGTCTGGGCCCCCACATTTGGCAAGTCATTGAGCGATTTTGAGCCTCAGTTTTCCTATCTAAAATGGGAAATGATACTGCCCTCTCTTCCATGCTTGTTAGAAAACTAGAAAAAGTAATTCTATGTGCCTGGTCTATAGTCCAAGATAAACTGATATTATTAACATCAATTAACATCAATGTGAGGTTCTAAGAAGGTATTAAATAGTCTCATGCGTTCTTAGAGCAGCTTACTCTCTCTCCGATGGCGTTTCTGCCAGCCAAAGAAAAAGTCACATCAGTTCTGTTCTAATTATTCTCAAAGATAAGTGGTGGGATCAGCATAGTCAGGGCTACTGCTTCACTTCTGTCAGACAGAACTCTCAGTGTTGCCAGTAAATAACATGTGTCCAGGCTGGGGTGACTTCTCAGCCCTGCCTCTCAGTTCTATTTTGACCCCATAATCTGGAATACAAAATAGTTGCATGTAGTTATTTCAGCATAGAAACTGGAGACATCTGATGGCAAACAGTCCATGTCCAGATAAATCAGAATTGTCTCTGTAAAGAGAAATGTCTCTATTGACATCTCTCATGGCTTGGCACGGATTTCACCAACAAAGCTAACTCATCCCTCTCTCTCTCTGTCTCTGTGTATGTGTGTGTGTCTCTCTCTCCCTCTCCCCCTCTCTCTCTCTATATATATGTCTGTGTGTCTCTGTCTCTGTCTCTGTCTCTTTCTCTCTCTCTCTCTCATTCTGGATGATGTACAAATGTAGGAAAGAAATGTCACAACCTTAAAAGGAAGTTGAATATCCACTAAGTAACCACTCAGATCAGTCAGTAAATTCTGGGAAGGCATTCTTATATGCAACGCTGCAATACTGAGATGCACTGTTCATTGAGTCTTCAAGCACTTTGTTACAGTGCCTAAATGAATTTTCATAACAACACTCCAGAGTATGGATTATCATTTGAATCTCTACAGATAAAGAAGTAAAAACCTTATAGAAATGTACATAACCTGCCCCATTTGCATAATTGGTAAAGGACAGAACCAGAGTCTTAGATCAGGTCTAACTTTAGCACTTACTTAAAAAAAAAGTTTTAAAACGATGTTGTAGAAATAGCATTAGTTTATACCATTATGCACATTTCAGGTGTACAGCATTATAATACAGCATCTGTGTATACTGCATTGTAAGTCTAGTTTCCACTCACCATCCAACAATCGACCTGCTCTTACCCAGTTTACCCATCCCCCAACCTTCTGGTAACTTCAATTTTGTTCTCATAATCAAAACAAAGCAAAAACAAAATCTTAGATTATGGCATTCACTCTTTTTTTTTTTTTTTTAGCTACCCAGGGCTGCTAAGCTACCTCATAACAGAGAGTTGCCTCATGCCCAGTGGCTTCCAATCCAGGTCCCCTTGATCAGGGCAAAGCAAGTCTTTGGGATGATTTTAAGAGTCCTGAGCATGTACTTTGTATGTAATACACATTGACAGACATTAAAACAAAATCGGCTATGGAGAATGATTTTCCCACCCTTCCCAATCCAACTGTTAAACTCAACATGGGCAGTACCCAATCTCAGCAGGCGAGGCCGACGCCTGGCTACTGACTCCCTGAGCAATTCTTTTAGATTAAAAAGAACTCTGGTCCTTCTGAATTTTCATTCTCTACGATCTTTAGAATCTAAACAGCATACATATTTATTTCCCTTTGTTTCCCTTTGTTTAGCATTCATTCATTCAATAAATACTTGCTGAGCTCTGAAAAAGAAAGACAGATTCTGGCTCTTAGGGAGAATGGCAGGTAACAGGTGAGCAAATACATGAATAAGATAATTCCAGATATTGATAAATTCTAAGAAGACAATAAAGAGAGGCTGGGACTAGAGCATAACAACATTTGGGGGCAACTTTAAATAGGATCAGAGAAGATTTCCACAAAAAAATCAACCTTGAACTTAAACTAATTCAAAATAAGAAGGAGCTAGCCCAGTGAAGATCTGGGGAAAGGGCTGCCTTAGCAGAAGAGTCCTCAAGAGAGAAATGTGGACGTGGAGGCAATGAAGTAGTGAAGACTCGAAAGTACACAGAGCTGGCCCCTTGCAAAGCAAGATTTGTAGGGTTTTAAAGAGAAGAAGTTTTTGTTTGAATGCCTGTTGAACTATTTGCAGGCTGGGCTGTGTCCGTTGTAGCTGCCATTTACTCTTCCCAACAATCTGGTGAGTTAGTTATTTTTGTATTGATTTGATGGTCGAAGAAACTAAGATTCATAGTGTGTAAAGTAACTAGCCCAGGTTTACAAAGCTGCTATTTGAATCCTGTAGTCTGTTTTGCTCCAAAACTTTTTGTCAGCACTGTCAAGTAGCCTTTGAGATCATCTCTTCTGGGAAGAAGTGAAAGAGTTAAAAGAAGGAAAATATCAAAAGTATATTAAGTAGCTAAATGCTGACAATGATTTCTATCTGGCATCTCAAACTCCAGTTAGGAAGACACTAAAATTCACTCCTGCAATCTCCTCACAGATCTAGATTTCAGGTGGAAATGGACAGGTGTTCCTTCAATAATCTCAAAGAACATCTTGTATAGAGCTTTGCCCTGGCTACAGAAGTGTCATGCGAGTCTACATTAGTGGCTATCAAGTAACCAGTCCAAACTGAGATGTGCTGAAAGTATAAAATGCAAGATTTCCAAGGCCGAGGATCAAAAAAATAAAGAAAATGCCTTGGTTTTATATGATTATCTGTTGGAATGATAATATTTGGTTTGTATGGGTTTAGGTAAAATACATTATTAAAATTAGCTTCATCTATTTCCATTTAACTTGGTTCAATGTGTTTCATTAAAAATTTTAAATCACATACGTGACATATTTCCACTGAATAGCACTGGTGTAAAAGAATATGTTATCTCTTCTTCCTCATATAACTTTCCTCTTGGCTACTCTGAGCTTGTATTCCTTCTCAAGTCTGTCCCACAGTTTAGCTATTTGAGGAAGCAATGAACAAGAAAAAAATAGGTCTCTCTGTGTCCTCCCTCACCCTCATCCCTCTGCTGAGAATGGATCATTTGAAGTCTACTCTATCATGTCACTATTGGATTTGATGAAATAGACTCACTGGCTTCATTTCCTCTAGGACCCATCCCTTCACTCAGGTAAATCTCAAGGCATTTTCAAACATCCTATAACCAAAAGGTTATTTTGAGTTTGGATTTAGTATTTTGCCTTTAAAATCACTTCCCAGGACAATATATTTGTCATTCCTAGCACTTCATAACATTAGACTAGGAGACAGCCAAGGCTTCTTGCTTGTGTGCAGAGCTAATTGAATAAGTAATTTCCTTGTGGTAATAATATCTCTCCCTCTTCGTCTTTTTGCTTAAAACAACTTAGACAAGATGCAGTCTCAGCTTCCAGAAGAACTGGCCCAAGGATATCACATAAGGCCATTTTGGCTTCTTTTGTCCACTAGCTAAAATTAACTCTGGATGTTTCAATGAGATAAAGAGATGATTTGTTTCTTCAGTCTCACCTCTTCCAAAGAGAAGAGTTAGAGGAGTTAGAGGAGTTAGAGGAGTTAGAGGAATTGGAGTCAGAGTTCTGGAGTTAGAGGAAGTCTCTAACTCCTGACCCGGGAGAGCAGGGCCCTAGATTCTACTTGTGTCTACTTGCATATGTGACCTTCATCCTGCTTCCTCCAACAATCCTGTTCACAATTAATGAGACAATGTTTAGTTCACGATTAATGAGACAATGTCAAATAAAATGCTAATGGAGAAACATGCTATAAAATGCTGACTTTGACCATCACCGAGGACCTAAAGACTACCGGTTTTTGTAGATATTTGCCTACAGGGAAAAATTTCATGTCTGTAACTAGAGCTAAGCCCTCTACAACATGCTGTTTGACATAGACAAATAGCATGCATTTGTTTCTACCTGAAATAAGAAATGGGGGAAATTGCCATTGAGAAGCAGACATGAGGGAATTTTAGTGGGCCCACATCAGCACATACCTTTCAGCAGCTTTGGAGCTAAGTAGTCTATGCCAGACTTCACAGGAAAAATAAAAGAAGAATAAAACCAGGTTGCTAATCTGGAGGGAGAATATTATCTGATTGGAAAGACGGGCATAAGCATCCAAACTAGCAGTGATATAGGATAACATTCTCTAAGTGGTATATGAATGATGCAACTCAAGTTTGGATTCCAAAAGTCAGCATTCCCGTAAGCCCTAATGTAATTGAAGAAAAAAAAGCAAAACAAAACAAAAACCACAGGATAAAATCTGGACACTGAAGCATGTAGGGTTAAAGACCAAAGGAGATGGAGAGAAAGGGCATTGCAGGTAAGGGGACATGGGCAAAGGACCATGGAAATGTGTCTGGAGTGTTTGGTGACATGAGAAAGAAGAGTCAGAATCTCCTGGAAAGCATTTTAAAAATATTAATGCCTCAGCCCCGTCTCCAGAGTTCTCAACCAGTTGTAGAATGAGCCCTAGGTCAGTGTTACTGTTGCTGGGGTGTTTTTCTTTTAATTCCCCAAAATATAGTATCTATATGATGCATAATACATATTATTATTCACATGTTGTATGTAGAACATATAATATTTATAATAAGAAGCAAGAGTTGAAAATCATTGCCCAAAAATACAAGGCCGTTCTAGCAGAATCATGGAAAATAAAATCAAATGGGTACAATTTTCAGAGGTATTAAGTAGACAGTCAAGGAGTGCAGTATTTGCAGAAATTTTATAGACCTGTATGTTTCTATGCACTGTTTTTAATTCACAGATTTTTAGTTCACAATGGTTCTCTCTACTTTGATGGGATAGCTAAATGATATAGCTGGCTTCGAAGCCTCGTACTTTGGCGGTGCCCCATAATCAATCCTCACTAAGGGTGGGGCAATTGGTATTTCATGACCTGCGTAATCACTGTAAAGGACTTTATGAACATGCCCATTACCACCCATGGTAACTATTTTAGAACACTCTGTAAGCTGCCCTCGCCTCTCCAACTTGACAAATTGGAAAATTGAGTTTAATTACTTGCCTTGGGCCTGGAGGCTAGCCTCAGTGATCAAATTAGAATTCGCAGCCACTGAATTCCCCATAGTTAACTTGGCTGCCCAGTGTGTCTGCCCAGTCTCTTGGTGGTGCTGGCATACTCTGCACCCAGCCGCATTGCTTTTTTTCCAGTGAATGAATGAGTGCTACAGACCAGCGCTCCAGCTCCCTGGAGTCGCATCTCTACTGCTGTAGAGTCTCCATTCAAATAAAAGCTTGGGCATGCATGCTTGCAGCTCATTCACTCTTCTGGGAAGAGAAGGTGCCATAGCCCCACGTTTCCTTTCTCTGAAGCACTCGTTCACTGAAAGGGTTTCAATTTTTGTTACACTACTTAAAAAAAAAAAAGAGAGAGAGAGGAGAAAGCCCAGCAATTTTTACAGCTGCATTTTAAAAGAATTCTTTATATGTCTCCTTAGACATCTAGATTTATTGCTCAGGGTGAGGCTAAGAGATCTTTCTGAAAAGTAATGGAAAAAAGCTAGAGTCTTAGCACAATAACATCTTTAAGACAAGAAGATCAGTCAATTTGGTGCCATTCCCAAAATGGTTATTTTCTTTTTCTCTGTCTCCAAATTCATTATTAATTTAAACACAATTTCCACTATCTTTGGCTATAGAGGGAAAAAAGCAAGCCTCTAAAACACTATCCCGCCATACTGATTGCACATAAAAATCATTTAGAGCATTTTTTAAAGCAAAAATATGGTACATACCAGTGGAGCAGTGGTTAGGTCAGTCGCCTCCAAAGGAGTACAGTCTACAGACATACCTGAGACCCAAGTGTGCATCCTGGGTGTGGAGAGAACAGTCACTGTGAACAATTTAGATAAAAACAAAATAAGATGCTTCTTCCTCCCCTCTTTTCTTGCCTTCCTGCCTCCTTGTTGTCATTCCTACTTGCATGTTTCCTTTAAAAAAATCTAAAATAAATAAACATGCCCAGGCCCCACCCACAGACCCAATGAATCCAGACTCTGGGAATGGATCCTGAACTTCATACTTATTTATAATTATCCAAGTGATTATAATGTGCATCCAGGGATAAGAACTCCTGCTTAGCTAAGATCCAGATCCTAATTGCTTTTCCCATTTCTTCCTTTGGCTCGCTTTCCATTGCATGACCGACCCCAGAGAACTATCCAAACCCTATTTCTGTTGGGGAGCAACGACATCATTCTACTCTTTGGAAAGTGTGATTGCTAGCATAGTATTACATTTTCTTCCTATATAAACTGACCTCATATGCAGGCTGATTCTGCATTATCTCAAAACTAAGATTTCTCTCTGTGCAGTTTGGAAATCGGGTTGCCAGAAGCTTGATAATTGTGAGATTGAAAGATAAAGGTTAAACTTCCCTGCCAGACATGTATTAAATTTCCCAATTGCTCTGCGGATTTTCACTTAACCAATGCTTGCTTTCCTGTCTCAGCCATTTTAAAGCCAATTCACTTTGTTCCTGTTCACACCCTTATTAAAAATATAATTATGGCCATGTTCTCCGCAGGCTGTCATTGGGTGGACTTTGCAAGGTGAACTGGCCAAGAATTCACTAGGTTGCGCAAAACCCGCTCAGCTCCAGGAAGCCAGTTGCAGAGGCTCCTAGCATCACTCTGGGTAGGGGAGCCAGGAATTCAGGTTTGGAAAGTGTCAGTGCCAAGTCTTCCTAAATACAGAAAAACCTCCAATATGGAAAATAATTCTAGAGTCAACCTAAGAATAATCATCTAGGGTCCAGCTAAGTCTGAGACCCTAACGCTTCTCAGAAGGTTGTAGGAATACCAAAAAAGCCACCATGTTTTAGTACTAGATTGGGGCAGGTGGGATGAAGGGTCGGGGAGGCTGGGAGGGACATGACGCACCACACTGAGCTTTTCTGGAATGTTAAGATCACAGGAGCAGGAGAACTTAGATGGTTAAGGAGATGATAGGGAAAAGGGTGAGCTAAAGTCTGCAGTTAGCCAAGTATCCTGGTCATCTGTAATTTTTATTTACTCAACTCATATCTATGGAGAGTCTTCTATGTGCCAGAGACTGTCAAAAGGAGGTGAGGACAGAGTGGTGATGTTTTCACTTTTGTGGAGTTTATATTTCAATGAGAGGAAACAGACATTCACAGTAAGAAACAAAGAAATGATATTTTTAAAGTTATTGCTATAAAGTGAGGTATAAGAACGAGAGTCTGATGAGGGCTGCTTTAAATAGGTTTACAAGAGTTGCATCTCTGAGGAGGTGGTATTTGAGATAACACATCAAGGTTAAAGAGAAAGCCATGCAGAGATCAGGGAGAAAGAAGGCTTGGCAGAGGACACAGCAAGGTCAAAAGTTCTGAGGTGAGAAAAGGTCTGACATGTTCAGGAAACAGAAAGGAGACCAGCATGGCTGAACCACAGGGAGGAAGGGATCGTGGGACAGGAAAACAATTCCATCATGGAATGGTGGTAGGCTTCTATGTGCTTTCAGGAAATCATCCAGGATGGAGAGGGGGGTCATGAAGTAGGGGAGCAAAGTAGTTTACAGTGCATTTTGGAACATGTTCATGCTTCTGTCTGGAGAATGGATTGCAGACTAGAAGCCAAGATAGACTTTGGGTGTCAGATCAGGAGACAGTAAGAGGTGAGGATGGATCTCCTAAGGAGCTCATCAGTGGAGTAGAAGGAAACATTGGATTCCAGATGAATTTGGAGGTAGGGCCAGCATGGCTATTGGATGGAAAGACAGGACCAGTAAATGTGATATTGACCCTGATGCTGTCTCAGATCACTGCTGCTGCCTTCCCCATTGGGGTCTCTGGTTTAACCCAGAAGTAATAATATACGGTGCTTTGGGAAGCATCCTGGATTTTTTGCCATAACTTATTTAAGCAAAGGAAAAACAAATTCCTGTCCGAGGAGAAAATTTGTTGTTGCTTTTACTTCCTGGCCATAAAAATGTCATCTTGTCTCATCAGAACGTTCTGACATGCTTTTTAGTTATTGTTGTCTGAATTTTTATTGATTGATGGAATATTACATTATAAGATAAGTTTAAGGAGTGCATCATCATAAATCATATCTGCATGTAATACATTCAGTTTGCCACCAACAGTCCTGTTCTTCACTATGTAATTGATCCTTTGTTAGCCGCTTTATTTACCCTTTCCCTTTTCCCTTTTAGTAACCACTAATTTGATTGATTGTATGGACTGAAAGTCTATTTTTGACTGATATGGTACACTTGTTTGTTTGGTTTCTCAGTCTACCAAATATGAGTGAAATTGTATGATGTTTGTCTCTCTTCTGACCTATCTTTTTTTGATTACCGTCCTTTTCGTAAATGCTGGAGATGTGATATTCCCATTACTAGTTCATCTTCTTTCTCAGTGTGTTGACATTTCGGTTGTATTTACTTAGACTTACATTAGACTATAATTTTAAGTTAGATAGATCACAGTGGAACATGAATTAATCAAAGAAATTTAAAAAGCTATTTCAAGGTTTTGAATATCCTCCAAATGGATTAGAATCCTACAAGTAGCGTCATCTTTAAGTTAATCAGGTAAATTCCTCCTTTATTGGGTGGTATTGATTAAATAATCAACAGAATAGAAGAGTGAATATGTGTCAAATATGGATGTGCGCTAAACTAAAACAAGGTCATTCAAAGATCAGAGCAATGTGATGGCAGCTATGTGATCACAAAGCTCAATAACCCATTTGGGGTTTGACTAGAAGAGCTTTATTTTTCTCTAGCAGGTTTTTCTTATTTTATTTTTCACAAGAAGTCATTGAAACTATAACACTGCAGATGTGTAGTTTTTCAATTTTTTATTTACGTTTGTATGTGACTTAACATCCAAAGTACAAAAGAGTATTGAATGAAAAATATGTCTTCCCTCTCTCATCCCATAGCTACCCATTGCCCCAAGAGGCAATCAAGTATTTACTGGATTATTATAAAAAATATTCCAGGTATTTATAAAACACACGATGTGTAAGGATATAAGCACGTGCATATGAATGTAATGAATATGCATGCATATGAATATGATCTAGTTACTTCATATCTAAGATGCTATGTCTCTGTAAGGCCAGAGCCTACTTTCTATCACTGACCTCCCCGTCCTACCAGTGATTTATTATTGGTTCTGGAGCTTTCTTTCTAAGCTTAGGTGTGTTATTCAGCATCAGAGGATGAACATCAGTATTTTCAGAGAAGTTCATCTTTTCTACTGAGATGGTGAAATGGTGAAATGGAATTGCATGGAATACTCACTTCTAGATATTGGTGGGCATGTGCACCAGCAGTGATTTTACGAATAACCCGGATAGCATTGTTAAGTCTAAGGGTAAGAGTTCTGATATCTAAGCCTACGTGGCCTCGGTCTTCAACAAAGACTTGGGGTTTTTAGGGTTTGCATGGACCCCCCCAAAGCTGACACGCACCTACTTTCAGGAGCCTTGAGCAAAATTCTGTTCTTCATTCAAAGTATTAAGACAGATGAGTATTAAGACAGATGGCAGAAGTCTCTGCAGGAAAGGATTGCATGGGTTGAATGCCCAAAAGCATGGGTGGAGAAAAGTAATCAATCTAATGGAGCTAACTACTGGTGAAGATTTAAGAGAGATTTGAGGGAAGGAGACCCAGTGACCTGAAGGAGAATTTTAGATATACTTGTTCAATCCATGATGTTAATCCTCTCAGAGACCTTCCTTTATCCCTTTGCATTAGTCATACATTTATTACTGGTCAACAACACTGTCTGAAAAGCTTCCTGAAGGGCCTATGATGGATTCACCTTTGCATAGTCTGTCTCAGAACCCAACAATGATTTTCAAATTCCAATATTCAATAAGTGGGTTAAATTTTTCCAAAAAGAAAGTTTCAGATCATAGATTACAGATGAGTTGAATCCGAATCCTGGTCAGCTTAGACTTGTTATAACTAAATTGCTGTCAATGTGGTCTAAAGAAATTGAAGCTTGCTTATTTGTATGCTGGAACTCCAGGGCTGTACAGCAACAAAGTGTCTCTTGTGTTAATCCTGTCACAGGCTGTCCATGTCATCACAAGCTAATGACCAAGTACATGTGTATCTCTTCTAGGAAATCACACAGGGAAGTATGCGAGGCCCATGAAACAAGTTCACCTACTTATTCCCCTTCTCCTCCACTATCATATTTTTCTCTTTCACAAATAATTCCCTTTGCCGCCACGTAACACACTATGATACCCAAATAAGCCCCCAATACCATTTTTCTGTCCTCATTCTGTTTTCCTCTGTCAAAACCTTCCTCCTCCTAACTGAATGCTCCTAAGTAAGTCTTAAAGAACTGGATAAGCTATTCAGGCCACAACAGTCAAGAAATGAACACTCCCAGCATTAGCATTTTGATGGCAGTTATTGAGCCTGACTCCATCCTCTGCTGGTGGAAACTTCACTAGCAATTAGGTGGGAGAAACATTTGGGACAAGTGAAGACCTCCAAGCACAATTTGCAGTAGATTCTTCTAATGCCTATATTTCATACAACTGCAAGAAGACTTGCTGATATCCAGCTGAGTCAAAAGAAGCCCTCAATACTGGCGCCAAAATCAGTGAATTAGGGTCTTCCAAGAACCTGGAGTCTTTCCTACATGAAAGTGTCATGCCGCGAACCTCCTGAAAGCAGCTATGTTCAGCAGCTTGGAGAGCCTAAGTGAACCCCAGCATCCCCAAGTTGAAGTGCTTGTGAGTGCCTCTTGCACTGGAGAGTATCCCCTAGAATGAAACCCACCACAAAATTCAGATCTAACTTTTCAGAGTAAGGTTGTGAAGCAAGTTTGTGCTTTTTCTCTAGCTTCCTTTCTCATCTACACACGAAGAATGCTAAAACATACATGCTGGGGTTGCTGGGAGATTAAGAGCAGGTGTGTAAAACACTTCGTACCAGGGAAGCATTTAATTCAATGGGAGTCCTTAGTATTATGTTCATCAAAGAATTCATGATTTAATGAGGAGACCTGACAAGTGTACAGTCAACAAGGGCCTGAATTCCAAGGGCCTGAAGTAAGTGTTGCATTTGAGCTCAGCATGAATTAATGAGTCAGGAAGACCTTTCAAAAATCTTTGTATGGATCACTGAGTTCAACCATTTTCCTTCCTCTTTGCACTCCACCAGGAGATCGATATGGCCCTTCTGGTTGACAGCCTGTAGAAGATAATTTACCTACTCTGGATACAAAAACAGCATATTCCTTCTTTGTGGTGAGTCTGCTTCAAAGCAAAGCCACTGAGAAGGTATGTGACCTATGGAATGTTTGCTAAATTTCTCTTGAGCCTCGGGCTCTTTGTAAAAATGGAGATAAGATCGCCTCCCTTCTGACATTATTTTGAGGATAGTGGAAGAACATGGATGAGAAGTTCATCATCTATACTTGTACCCTTATACCCTTAAATGTCTGTTTTCAGGAGACTGAGAACATAAGAACTTGCCCAACCCAGGGTCAAATGTAAAACAAATTCCCCCACTGTGCTATTTCACCTTCCTTACAAAGTGGTCATTGATTGGGGCATTTTCACTGATACTCTTTTGGAGACAGACAATAAATCTTACACCCTTAAAATGAGCTTGCTCCCTTCCTGCGTGTCCCCATGTACTCACATGTTTTAACCAGTACATCACATATGAAGGGAAGGCTCTAGATTGATGACCAAGTTTGTTGACTTGGTGCTTCGTATTCTTTGTCATAAACACTGTACTTTCAAGGCCATTGTTCTTGTCAGATTCTTATCTGGAGAACTAGGTTATGAGTCTTTGGAACCCAAATCTGAAAAACATTCAGGAAAACTCCAAAGAGATGAATCTAGGAGATTAGCTGAATACAGTTTCTCTATTTGCCCTACATTTGATGCCAGCAGGCAAATCAGAGCCGGTTGGACAGTGTATAATTCCGGGAAATGAGGAGAGGGCAGAAGCACCTGTTCTTCCTCTACTAAAGCCAAGACAAATGGAAAAACTCAGAAATATATCAGCACCATTGGCAAACCAATGGGGAAGGCTAGACATGGGCTGGTGAAAGCAGGGTTACCCATGGGCATTAAAGATCCTGTCGTACTGGCCTCAGACTGTACAAAAGCCTGTCTAACTGGAGCTGAGCTCTGCAGAAACTGGGCCCCAGGCACCAGATTGAAAACTAACCTAACAAAGCAGGCCTGTTTGCATCAGTGAGAGATGAAATGATACGGATTTTGTGACTCACTAGAAACCCACCTGGGAGACCAAACAATTATGGAAGCAAAATGCCTGGCTTTCTCTGGCCGTGTGGAAGGGACCTCAGACTCAAATAGCTCAATGCCTCTAAATGCTGTCATCTACTATAAAAGAAAAAACTATCACATTTTGTTGCTGGTTATTACTCACCATTTTATTGTTTCTGTCCATCTATTTCTAATTCCTTAAACACACTATGACCGATCACTAGTAGTGAAGGAACAATTTTCACTTGTGAAGAAAGCGTGCAATAAAGAATCCAACAGCAAAAATCTACAAAAGTTAGCATAGTTATAAGAGCAAAGGGATCCCCAGATCCTGTGCTGTATCATTAAAGCAACGCTCAATAGTATATGGGGAAATTTTGAATCTAAGGCATGACCTAGGTGTTATAACTTAAAAGTTTGTGGACTTCTTTTAAAATAGAAAACAAGTGTGACTTAGGGAAATCTTTAATGGGAACAGAAGCAATGCTTATGGAGTCTCACCAAAGTTTTCAGGAGACTGAGAACATAAGAACTTGCCCAACCCAGGGTCAAAAGTAAATCAAATTCCCCCACTGTGCTATTTCACCTCCCTTACAAAGTGGTCATTGATTGGGGCATTTTCACTGATACTCTTTTGGAAACAGACAATGAATTTCAGGTTGGCTATAATTATTGTACAGTGTGATTATTCAAGTATTCAGGGCATTGTTCAGTGGCAAGGCATTAAGTTTCTCTAGGAATCTGTCTTCTGTGTAGATAGACGGTTGCTGCGTGAAACTTTTTTGCTTGGTGAACTTGCCCAGCAAATGGCAAACATTCGTTGAGAGTGAGAGAATGACACCAATTATTGTTGATAACAGTGAAAAATCAAATACCATCGTGAATCTCTTCCTGGACTTGGTTATGTAGTCAGAGCTCCTTAACTCACAGAACTTAATCGTGGTGTCTCAAAATGTAGATCATGGTCATTACCGCTGTGGCTTTGCCCCTCCTCAGTTCTGACAGAAAATCTAAATTCTCTAGGGGATTCAATATTTTGGAAAGTACAGAATGATCTTAATTGTGTCGACCCCAAAATAACAACTCCCTGCCTTCTAGTTGATCTTCATGTGTCAAGTGTGAACCGGCTTCTCCTTCTTCCTGTCTTTAGTAATGGTCAGTACAGTCTAAGCACTGCCGTCAGAAGAGAGGTCCAGGCATTTGCCTGTGAATAAAAATTCATCCAGAATACATGTTTGTTAGGCAAAGTAGAAACAAAAAGGCCAAATAATAGAATCCTCCCCCTAAATTGTGCCCTTAATTACCAAGCTTATGCTGGAATGCATGTGTACAAAATAGCTTACACCAGGCAACTTCACTGGGAAAAAACGGAATTCTCTATTCCTGAAGACTACGAGCTTGGTTTCTTTGTGGGTAAACCACTACTAATATATTTGATGTGTCGTAAACATCAGAAGCTCCTGATCTTAGTTTCCACTAATCTTACTCCATCCACTTGGTACTTCTAAGTTTCATTTCCTAAGCAATTCTGGAATTATTTGTAGGTGGAGAGACCACAATGAAAGGCATCAAAAATAGTTAAGTATAAGTCAGAAGCCTATTTTTTGCCATATTCCTAAAATTCAGGAAGTATCCTTAACCTGATTACCAAGCCTCCTTAGAGAGGGTGATTATATGACTAGCAAATGTTCATTTATTCAGGCTCTTCTCATGATGACCAGAAATTGCCGCCCAAGAAAAATTCTGCATCTACCCAAGGTATTCTCTAGAAGAGTTTATTTCATCCTGCTTACTGTGAACTTCACATCAAATAACAGTAGCATGTTCCTATTATGTTGTAGACTGGAATCAGCAAACTTTTTTCTGTCAAAGGTCAGCTAGTAAATATTTTAGAATCTGTGACCTATATAGCCTTTGTCACAACTACTCAACTTTGTCCTTGCCATATCGAAACAGCTGTACCAATGCCTCAATAAATGAATGTGGCTATGCTCCTACAAAACTTTCTTTTATCGTAAATGGACCAATGGTCCATGGGATATATATATATATATATATATATATATATATATATATGTATTGCTGACCTCTGTTTTAGACTCTTAATGCCACAGTTTCCATCTGATGTCACGGTATAGATTCAATTTATATTAAATTCTACATAACCTGAAATATTTTAGTCCCTGTTAAATAACACCTCATGAATCTGCTTTCAGACTATACATGAATTTATGTAAGCATTTCTTTAATCTCCTAATATCTAGACATTATTAATGTTATACCACAGATCTGGTGTCATGCCACGTATGACTTTTCTAAAACATGTCTTTCGTCTCTCAATGTATTTAGTCAATAACAAGCGCACCTTGAAATTACAAGTATCAGCACACCCTGGTGGCCTAGTGGTTTAGTACCCTGAGCACAGTCCAGATACATCTCAAGGTTCCAGGTTTGCATCTTGGGGTGTAGTTGTGAGGGGATGGGCACCAAGATGAACAACTAAATAAAATAAATAAAGTGCTTCTCCCTCCTGTCTTCCTGCCCGCCTGCCTGCTCACCTTCATTCCTGCCTGTGTCTACCCTTTAAAAGAAAAAAAACAAAAGAAATAACAAATATTGTAGCTTAATGATGCATAGGACAATGTCTCAGATCCTCTTCCCCCTTCTCAAGCTCTCTGATGTAAAAGGGTTTATATATTTATAGTATTGGGGATAAGCCTATTCTCTCTCTCTCTCTTTCTTGATATTAACTATATTCTGTGACAGCTTTGATCTTGACAAACGGAATCATTTTCATCTTCATGATTTGTCCTTAAGTTACATTCTCTCCCTCATCTCCTTGAACATTTTATGCCTCCATCACTGAGCCTTTTCAGGCTTTGCGAGTCCTTGAAGTGTCGCAGATAGACTGAAACATGCTGTTCCAAATCAGTCTTATCATCTCTTTCTAATGATGCCCAATTGTATCTCTTGACTGCAGAAAGCAATAAACAAAGTGAAAAATGTGAAAGTAGAGAAGAATTGAGAAACCCAGTGGATTTTTGAGAAGAGCAAAGTCGACTACTTGAACAGAATAGATTCTCTTGAAAACACTCTGCAGTGGCCACTAATTCATTTCCAGATCCCTTTAAACCTTAGTTGCGACCACAATTCATCTTTCTGGAGTTCTGGAAGAGTAAGAACAGACTCAACACCCTGCTTTGCCTAGCAATGACTCTAGTAGTTTAGAGTGCAGAGTCTTGGTCAGATTTGTCTTTGATGGATACCAAACATGCAGAGTCTACACATCCCATACTCCTTCTGTAGAATGAGAAAATCTAGGACATAATTTAACATAATGGGATAAATAATTCTGGACCAAGCTGTGCTGCTCAGGACTACACTACTCATCTGGGAAGATCTACTTTTTCATTGAACTCTCTTCTCTGCCCTCCTACCCAGTTGGGGAGGTTCAGTTGAATTTAATATTATTAATTGTAGAGGAACTGTGTTGACTTTGAATGTCTTATAAAAAAAGTTCAGATCAAAATCATCATTGGGAGTGATACTGAAAAATTCACTAACCAAACATTTATCAAACCCCTTAGAGATTGTTTTGGGTGCTAGGGAAATAATAGCAAGGAGAATGGTTTTTGCCAATCTAGACATTACAAGATAATGAAGAAGCAGATGTCAATCAAATTAATGTAAATGTGTAAGGACAACAAAGGAAATGAATATTGTTCTCTAAGAGAGCAACCCTGAGAAATTAGTGATTGACCTAAGATCAAATGGGAAGGAAGAGTTTACTCAGCCACAGTGACAGCACATGCAGAGACACTGTGACAGGCCACAACCTGGGGGGAATAGGAGAAACAGAGTTTGAGCTAAGTTAACTCAAAACCCAGTAAAGCTCGAGAGTGAAAAAGAGACCAGGCCTGACCAAATATCAAGGAGCAGGAGGAAGCCTTTGGGGTGAACTGAAAGGGAAGCATGATCTGATTGGTAATTTTAAGAAGAGCCACTTAGGATACTCTTTGGAAGTTGCTGTAGGAGCAGAGAGTAGATGCCCATGGAAGTACTCAGAAATTAAAGTAGACAGATGGCGGTAACTTGCCTAATATGATTTTTAAATCATAGACTGGAGGGTGGCCCAAGCACATGTACCATCACACAGTTAATATGTTTTCCTTCAGAAACAAGTGGAAATGAATGTTGCAAAGAAAGCTTGATTGCCACACTCCAGTGAGTTGTAATGCTTTTGATCTGAAGCATGTACTTGAGAGGATGAGAAAGGAGATTTAATTAAACTTTGTTTAGGAACTCAACAGACATGATTTTCCTTAGTATCTCCTTGGTATATCTATCTCTATAAATCATTTCCAGCAATAAGACAAGTTGATTTGTCTTCCAAGTGTTGTTAGTTCTAAACAGTGGGTCTTAAGTGCTCTGTTGGTCATTGAAAGTTTATACTGCTATTCGCCTACATCTCAGCATTCATTTTGTTCCTAGAGAAGAGTATATTCTTTTTCATTAATGGAGTCTAAGAAAATCTAATTTTATTTTGTACTTTAAGGAGATAGAAGAAAGTAATTTTGCACAATAAAATAAATGCTTGCTATTCCACATATTATAGAGTGGGTTCTTGAAGTTGGTGAAAGGTTAGAACAATGGATTTTCATGTAGGCTTAAAATTTTTATAAATATTTTCCTGGCAGCATGAAATGAAATAAAAATAATTGTATCACCCATAATTTTACCACCCAGAAAAAAACAGAAAGTACTGTTTATGTGTGGCGAATTTTTTCCTTTCTCATTCTTAAAAAAAAATTAAGAATATGTTGTAGTATACATTTTTCCAACCCTCTTAAGTAAGCTTAATGTATATAATATATAATAATCTATTATATGTCAATAAATAGTATCTGAAAATATGTTTTAAGCCTATATAACATTCATTTTATATGAATATACTGGTTGTTCCAATTTGACAAATCTGAAGTATTAATTTTTATTTCTTTAAATACCAGGTTTAATTTTTTTTTATATTTACTACTCTTCATATTTCTTTTTTAATAAATTATTTATGGTAGTTATGAAGATTTCTATTTAAGTCAATATTTCAGTTTTTTGAAAATGAATTATTTATATTTTAATATCCATCTCCTTTCTACATTGACTACAGATATTTTCCCTAATTTGGTCTTTTAATTTTGTCTTTTAATTCTGTTGAAAGTATTTTTTGACAAGCAAACTGATGCATTTCATGATTTGAAGTCTATCGACTTTTTCCTTTGTGATTCCTTTTTAGCTCTTCATTCAACAAATATTTATTGAGTGTTATGTGTTAGACATTAAGCCAGATACTAGGTGTAAAGCAAAAAAAGGCAGACAACTTTGGTGTCTCAGAGTGTTCAGTCTAATGAGGGAGGCAGACAAACAACCCCGAGTCATTAAAATATAGCCTATTGTACAAACTTGAGAGGAAGAACAGTGTGGCATGAGGTACCTGATCTGAACTTTGGTAAGGAAAGTCATCTTGTGAGGAGGCCACTTCCTGGCTGTGAATGAAGAGTCAAGAGCAACATGACTTGGGACAGAGAAAACAGTATGGGGGAATATTCCTGTTCAAAGACCTAAATGATGAATGTCCCCTGTGCTAGAACGTGATGTTCATGTATTGTATTTGCCAAATGGTGAGGGTAGCAATGGTGAAGAGTATGAGTAGGAGCCCACTAGGGAGGTTGTTGCAGTGGTCAAAGGAAGGCAATGATGATGGGGAATGAATGTGTTAAATAACTCATCCCTTCTCCTGGGTAAACAGTTTTATATCATACTGTCTATTGCAGAATAACATTAAGTTTCATTTGCATGTCAATTCTTAGCTAGCACCATATTGTTTTCGAATTATATGATGCATTCAAACTATTAGGGTGTGTGTTCTTTTATCACTTTTTATTTTCAAAATTGATTTTTTTCCTGGCATGCCCTTGTGGCTCAGGTGTTAAACCTGTGCCTGGGGTGCAGTCCACATACAGGCCAAGGACCCATGCTGAAGGCCTGGAATGGGGTGAGGTGAGAAAATAAATAAAATGCTCTTCCTTCTCTCTCTCCCTTCCTACTTGCTGCCTGCCTGACTCCTTTCTTGAAAAAAAAAGTTTAAACAATATCTAAAATTGTCTACTATTGTCTATATGTTCCCCTTAGGTAAATATGAAATGTCAGAAAAGTATACACATATATATGTAATATGTGAAAATATATGTATATGTGTATATATGTATATGTGTATATATGTATATAAGCATGCATATATACACACACACAATCTATTAGCAATTTGATTAAGAATGTGTTAAACCTATAGACGACCTGTGGATGAGCTGTTATTCTTTTCAATATTGAGTCAGTCCACCAAGCATCACCGAACATCTCCCCACTTACTTGACTTATATTTTATATTTCTTAATAAAACATTATAGTGCTATTCTTACTGGTCCTACAAATTTCTTGTAAGGACTAATCTTTTGTATTTTACCGTTTTCACTTATCATTATGAATGTATTTTTTTCATATCTTCTCTCTGACATTGGCCTATAGAAAAAATACTAATGTTGTATCTTTCTGCCTGACTATTTAGCAATCAGATTATAATTAATTATAAGGATTGTCATTGATTATAAGAGTTTGTAGCGATAGTATCTGTAAATAATAATTATTTCTCTTCTTCCAATAGTTGCTTCTAATTTTTCTTAGATGTTTTATTGCATTGATAGATTCCAAAAAAATAAAAATGGTTAACTGTGCGCATACTGTTTTAATACCAACTTTAAGACATATGCTCTTTGTCTAATATTTTTCACAGTGTATTTTGTGAGAGCTAATGAGTTTAACATGGAAAATACTTTAAAAGACATATTCTCTCCTAGGAATTCATATTAATATGTTAAATGTCCGAGATCTACCAAAAAAAAGCTAATTTAACAGAGTTCAACCCAGCATTTCTGAAAGGCATTTTAGTGACAAAAGTAGTTTCCTCTCATTTATAAACTTAACATCAGTTACGACAGTCAAAATTATACAAATTTGATCTTACTGTTATCAATTTCCTGTCTTTGTCTTTTTTTCTTTTTTGCCATAGGACCAAGTTTTGGTTTTGCTGTTATTTCTTCTAATAATTTAAACAATAGTCATCCTCCTCTTTTATTTCTACAAGTGTTAAACTTCAGGTTTTTCAAAACATTTCTGCCTGTATTTTATACTTACCAAAGTTAAAGACACGACCATTCATTTTTCTAATCAAGTTCAGAATGAAATGGTATGTTTGAATAACTCTCTCAAAGTCAAGCAATTTAATCCATTTTTGCTTTCTTCTAATTCTTTTCTCTTGACATGATTTATTCAGATAATTGCCAGTAAATGTTTTGTATTTCATTACATCTCTTGTATGAATTATTTCATCTATTCATGTAATGTAGTGTAATCATATTAGCCATACATTCTTGCTCTGTGGTCTTACGGTTCTCCCATTTCTATGTCCATAGGTGTTGTCCTTTCATACTATACATTTTTAGTTTCGACTCCTTATTTTAACTTATCTCTTAGGCAGCTAAAGGATATGTACAGGAATTAGCATGTAAAATTGCTGAGAAAGTAGATCATAGAAGTTCTCATCGCAAGGGAAAAATGTGTGACTGTGTAACGAATGTTAATTAGACTTATTGTGATCGTTTAGCAATATATATATATATATATATATATACAAACACACATAGTGAATAATTATGTCCTACAATTAAAATGAATACAATGTTATATGTCAATTATGTCTCAGTAAAAGCCATCATCAGTCTAGCAAGTAGGTAATATACCTCTTTTTTAATTCCTTGATTCGATTCTATTGTCTTTCAATAGAAAGGATGATTCGTCTGGGTATAAAGTTCTTGCTTCACCATTGTTCTTGTTTTTCCCATTTAGTCACCTACTGGAAAAATCTGAGGGCAGCATATGTCTTTTCTTAGTTGTTGCAATTCTAGACGTGAGCTCTTTTTACTGATTTTGCATGTTTTCAAAAATCAAATTTTCCAGCTGCACTGGAAATTTTTCTTTTTAAAATTGTCTTTCATAAAAAAAAAAGCAATAAACACAAAAAATTCTATTGCTCTTATTATAATCTCGTATGGTCTCCTGAGACAGTTTTGTTCCTAAGTTCATGTTAGCACACCACAGATAGGTAGCATCCCCTATTCCTTAAATAAACCATTTTCCCTTAATTATTTAGAAGTCAGCTTTTCCTGTCATGCCTGTATTTGCAAATCTAGGCAATAACAGCCCTAGAAACTTGAAGTCATAAGGTCAGCATAATATCTAAACAGCCTCAGATTTAATTGTTCTCTAAATTTTATGCTAATGACTCTTGGCTTACTTTCTTTTTTCCTGGAACATCTTTAATACATACTACAGCATATACTATGCCTCCTGCAGAAGAAATCAACTCCATGATTAATACTGACCTTTAAGTTAGAATTTTATGTCATTAGGAGAATGAAACTTCACCAAAAAATTCTTTTACTATTTTGAATATTTCTTTGGTTGTATTTTCTTTAATTTTTAAAATTTGAATATCATTTTATAGATACATGTTTTACATCCAATGAAGTACAGAGACCTTAACTGTACAATTAGATCAGCTTTTACCAAAAGCATCTATTTGAACAACCACATCCCTATCAAGATATAAAACATGTCTATCATTCCAGAAAATTTCCTCATGCCCCTTCCCAGGCAATCCTAACACTAGAAGCAACCACAAGAATGGATCTCTATTACATTAGATTAGTTTTGACTATTCTAGTATCATATAGGACTTCTTTTCATTCTTTCTCATGTTTTTTGAGATTCGTCTGGTTTTGTTTGTGTTTCAAGGAAAGGTGCAGGCAAAACTGAAGGCAGGCAGGTAGGAAGAGAGAGGAGGAAGAAGCACTTAGTTTGTTCAGTTGTTCATATTGGTTGTGTCCCAGGGCCCAGACGTGAATCTGGAATTTTGGGATTTAAATGGACTGCATCAGCTGAAGGCAGCTGACCAAACTGCTGCCTCACCAGGGCACACCCCATGTTGTTTCTTTACATGAGTAATTTTTTTCATGTATTGCTGAGGAGTATTTTGTTAAATAAACTGCCATTTGTTTTTTGACTCTCCTGCTGGTGAACCATGAGCTGCATCCAGCTTGGGACTCTTTTATGTATAAAGCTTCTATTAACATTCTTGTTAGATTTGTTATGGACATATTTTTATTTCTTTGGGATAATTACCTTGGGGTTGAATTTGAGAACAAAGGATGGGTTACGTGTTTAACTGTGAAGCAAATTCCAACCATTTTCAAAGTGGCGGTGCCCTTTCACACCCCTTCCAGAGCTTGATGGGAGTTTCAGTCACTCTGTGCCCTCTGCAGCGCTGGCATTGTCACTCTTTGATTTTAGCGGTCTTCGGGGTTATGTAATGTTACCTCATTGTGACCATGTTTCTCTTTTTATGTGTACAGATGAATGCAATTTGCTTCTGATCCCCATTTTACGTATCTTCCATCTTTTATCTCATCTGCTTATTTTGGGGAGTATGATATAGGGCATCTGTATTTTGGGGAGTTCTTGATTCTATTTTCTATAGTATCAGATTTACATCTTCTTTCAATGGACATATTAATACTATTAAACAATAGTATTCATTTTGGGCCTCCCTGCATTTCCTCCTTACCTCTCCCAACACCTTTTTTCTTCCATCATTTTATCTCATAATGGCAAAATGACTGTGTATTTCAAAGTGTCCTGTTTTCTAGATCATTTGAGGATGAGACACTGTTGAGGGTTTTTGTTGTTCTTTTTTGAGATTTTTTTTTTTAGTTCCCTTGTTAGGCACTTTTTCAACCATCTATGCTATTTATTTTCAGCCTTACTCATCTAGGAATGAAAATCAATCTACTTAGACCCAATATTTGTGAACACATAGCATGAGCAGTGTGTTCCTGGACTGGCTCACTGTGTACCAGGCTATAGGTTACTGGTCCACAGCTGGAGGGCAGAATGACATGTTCTAGTTCAATCTCAGCTCCAAACAGGAATGGAGCTGATGTAGCTTTGTGCATTGAAGTAAGATCTTCTCTTCTCTCCCCCCACTGCCTATGCTCCTCCACTCAAAATGGAGAATACAAAAATTCATTGTCTTTAGAATGCCTTACTGCTTTTCTTCCCCTGTAGTCTCAGCTTATTAGATAGATATTCTAGGAGTCAGTGGCCACTGTCCAGACTAGTTAGTAACACCTAACTTCACTCTTTTCTGGAGCTTGAAATTTTCATACAGCTATAGAGGGGATGCCCTGCTGGGTCGAAGATGTTTGCATTCTAAGCAGAGAGATGGCTGAACAGTTTTCAGGATAGAAATCAACTGTCTCCCTCCCTCCTTTGTACCCTACAGTTTGGCTTCCAAGCAGCAAATCCTACGATGAGTATTCCTATGATGATTACTTACTACAATTCTCAATTCAGTACCATGGGTTATGTGAGTCCTGACATTTTTTCCAAGTTTCTGTTGTAGACTGACTGTAGGTCTTGGTATTTGGTATTTTCTACAGCTTTTCTTCGTATTCTTTTCTCATCCCCTGCCTTTATAGGTAATCAAAAAAATATTGACTTTTCTCCTGTCCTTCAGTATCTGTGGGGGATTGTTACCAGGACCCCTGCAGATACCAACATCCACAGATACTCAAGTTCCTTAAGTAAGCATGGTATTTCCATAAAACCTATGCACACCATCCCGTCTCCTTTAAGTCATCTCTAGATTGCTCACATTATCCAGTGTGATGTAAAGGCTACAAAAAAGTTACACTGAATTGTTCAGGGAATAATGACAAGAGAAAAGGTCTGTGCATGTGGCACACAGATGCAACCCCTCAGACCTAACTACATTTAAGAATTTTCTATTCTCAGTTGCTTGAAACCATGGATACAGTAGACTAACTATAAATGTCTTCAAGTCCTTTCCAGTTTTAAGATTTTAGTCACGAATCTTGGCTAAATTATTTCTTTAATAAAGTCCAAGTTTGCATGGATAGCCAGCCTGTTTCTCTACTTTACCTACACAAAGAAATTCAAATACGAAATGAACTCTCTAGCAATCGTCAGCATTTTGAAGTGCTGTCTCATCAAGAAAATCCTTTTACTAATGACCAAATATTCTGGGAGAGACAGGTAAAAGGAAACTTGTTAAGCCCATTTTTGTTGCTTTCTTAAAAAGATGAATGGTGGCATTATGATTTCTGAATAGCCCCTGAATTTAAGTCAACTAATCTTTATTAAGGTCTCATGATGTATCAGGCGCTGTCCTAGAAAGCAGACATATAGAGATGTGTAAGAGATGGTCTCTTCTATGAGGTGATTCAAGGTTTCCACCTACCTCTACCATTATCTCAAGTGGGCCTGCTGAGCCCAGTCTTTTGAATCTGTGAAGAATTTCCCATTTGGCTAAAAATCTTTGAACTCTCATACAAGCATATTTTATATTTCCTTAGAATTATGTGCTGACTACCAGGAAAGTTATTGACTCTGGAATTATATTACAATGTTCCGTGAGGTAATAAGATCAGTTAGGTGAGAGTCTTAAAGAATAATATCCAGTAGCCCCAAAACGAAGGCTGATCCTTCAGCCCAGCTCTGTGGTTTCCTATAATTACTCTGCTGCTTACAATGAGAATCCCCAAACCTACCCCCCAGGGAAATAGGATTACTCCAGTTGTAAGATCAAATCATAACTAAATGTTATCATTGCATATAAATACATTCCATATAGTTTCAATTCAGGATACTTTTTCAATCCAAAAACAGGATGACAAAATTAAATTTCAATCTCATTTTGAGAGAAAGGTTTCACACAAGTACCCTTTGAAATGCAGAGTCCCTAAAGAACCATGAAAACACTGTCTCATAAAACTACCTTTCAAAGAAACACCCCCCTGCTGTTCCTCCCTTGTTTTTTGCATCACCACCAAAAAAGAGCTGTGTTGTTCTCTTCATGACCCTCAAGAAAGAAATCAATCTTGACTTTCTCAATCTTCATTTCCACATCAAGAATATCAAAGATAAAAATTCAAGGATAAAAAGATAAATTACTTGCCCCAAATATTTAGTACAGAAATTCTGAAAGGCTCAAAATTTCCATGTTCATCCACTAGATGAAAAGAGGAGTTTTGTTATCAGAACTGCATTCAAGAAATAAGTTAGTCCCACTAACACTTGACATGCCCCATATGAATGAGTGCTCTCTTTTAACAGGTGTTTGATGTGCTATTCACAGACTGTCTTAGAGTATCAGAGTCCCATCGGATCTGTATTAATAGCCTCTGAACCCTCATTTAGTAAGTTTCTGCTCTCTCTATACCATGAATGGTGGACAATAATTTAGGCTACAAATGAGCAGAATAGTGTTGGGTCCAACGTTTGTACATGACAAGATGGTAGCTGATTGCTTCTGCTAGTTTCAGACACACCATAATGATTTCTAGCCAGGGTAGGAGTTCAATAAATATTAGTCTTGTCTCTTTTCTTCTACCCAGTCTTTCGCTAGTTACATGCTCAGCAAAATGTCCTGCTGAGCAAGGCATTTTCTGAGATTCTTATCACCATTGATTTAATAAGCTATTTGATGGCGCCTAATGAATTTTTTCACCATATTTTTCCAGGAGTCCAGCTTTTGTAGCATAAGAATTTATTCAGTTTTATATTCCTGGAGGAAATGACTGCTCTCTCTTTCTGAAAAGAGTGTTCTGAAGCAGGGGAGCATTTGAGACAGCCTCTCAACAAGGTGGCCTAATAACTGGAATTCCTCGGAGAGTCACATGAAAGATGTGCCTGGCTTACATCCTGTCCTCTCTCCAGTGCCCTTTGGGGTGAGCTTCTACTCAGGGCACTGCTGACAATGAGAAGTCATTGGGGATTTATAAAATGCTTATAAAAATACATAATCACTAACACACACACACACACACACACACACACACACACACACATCATACATATGGTGGAAGGACAGATGCTCCAGTAGCAGGGATTTCCACTTATGATTTTAGGGACACATAAGATAATTGCCACTTGAATGTGTTTCCAGGGTTTCAAAGGAGTGTAGGAAAGACCTAAAGCATTATTATTTTATAAATCATGCATTGCTGGTTTGCATTCAGAGGCCCTCACATATTTTTTCTAAAGTAGAAAGGAGCCATGTTATGATCATCATTTTGAAGAGACTTGCCTATAAATATATTTATTTAATCTCTCAATTATTTGCAAACAGCTGTGGTCCACCCACCACACACTGGACACTAAGATAGGCACCCAAAGGAAAAGTGACTATTTTCTACTCCTAAAAAGTATACAACCTACTGGAGAAGAAAGCTGTATCTCAGTCATGGGTGGGAGAAGAGGCAGTTAATGAGCAAAAAAGACGAGATTAAGGAGGATGGTCTCTGAGAGGAAATAACGATTACAAAATTACAGTGATTCACGTGTTCCTGATGCTTTGAGTAAGTGCCTGCAGTCTGAAGGGCAGAACATACAGAGGAGAAGTAGAAAATGACAGCAAGTGCACCTGAAAAAGTAGGTTGGGGTCAGATTGCCAAGAACTTCGACTGTGCTGCAAAATGGTTTGATCTGTAAACCCAGGGAGTTAAGGTAAATATTGAACTGGACTTCAAGTCTTTTGATTTGTAGGCCACAGTTTTCTCTGTTAGTTTATACTCACCCCTCCAAATGCATTGTAACCACAATGAGTTTGACCAAAGATCATTCAACAGAAACATATAAATTACTCTGTATATAATGATACCAGGAAAAATTGTCTTCTCTCCACATTTGGACTCTGTTTGAAATGATCTATGAGTTCTTCTTAACTTATCTTCACCTTATAGGCGAAGAAACTGTAGCACAAATAAGTTAGTAACTAGTCCCAGGTCACACAAGTTAGGTGATCCTAGTGAATTGGGCTTCAAAGTCTCCAGTCTTAATTACGACATGTCGCCTTCTCTTGATGAGAAGGTGCATTTGCATCTTTACGCATTTGCATCTCCTAACATCTGCTGATGTTCATCTCGCCAGTAGAGGCTGCCTTGCAGAGCTGGTCTGATAACTGGCCAAGATTGAAACTGAAGAGACTAATGTCCTTGGAGTCAAGGAATGAAGGGTACGCCTAATTTCATGTGTCCAAATATCTTTCTCTTTCCTCCTCCTGCGTATTTGAAACCCAGATATCTGGAACTGGGCATCCTTGCCCTGCTAGGGGCAGAGTAATACAAGAAGAAACTGGAATGAGTGTTAACAGATCTAATGGAGACCCCTGAGATGCTACAAATGCTGCAATTGTATTTACTGCCCAAACCACTAAAAGTTAGAGGCTGAAAACACCAGAGAGATAGTTTGTGCCTGATAATATTGTTTGTTTGGTCTTGTTTGAACATCTATGGAGAGAGTGGAAAAGACTTTAGAGTTTAAGCTGAAGAAAAACTGGACAGACTGGTTTTGCAACTATTTCTTTTTATGCATCCAGATTAATAACATCCAAACAGATCTCAGGGCTGTTTTCACACTTTGCATTTACCAAAGAAGAAGGATATAATTCCTTGGAAATGAAAATATTAAATATCAAACTCTTACAACATATCTCAAAATTGCGGTTTTACAAGTATCCACTGTTTCACATCTCTGTAGCTCTTCAACAGTTTATTAGGAATCAATACTCGCTGGAAGTTTAACATGAAAGATTTATCGTGTGAGAGAAGAGAAGGGCTTACTACGAAGTCTGGAATCAGCTCAATGAGAAGTGCTGCAGCAGGACCCCTCTAATGATGAAAGAAAAACCTTCAATTAGCTAGTCCTGTGCAACACTGAGGCTGCTGTGGGAAGTGCTGATAGCCTTTTGTCCATAATTTTGGGGCAATGATTGAATAACTATTGGAGGATGGTGCTAAAGTAGAATGAGTGCATGATGTCTATAACTGGACTAGAATGGCCTCTGAAGTTTTCTCTCCCTCTAAATTCTTATGAAATAAATACTGCACAAAGATTTTAGTATTCTTTTTTTTTTTTTTTTTTTTTTTTTAATCCTATTTACCCACTCCATACGGAAAAGAATTGCCAGTCCCCTGAATGGGAGCAATGGTCATCTTCATGATCATTTATATATCCTTGAAAATGCAATATATACTTAATATGTTGAAGTCATATAATTGCATGGTGGTAATAATATGTATGACAAACACCTTTAACAACATTTCATAAGTAATTTTACATATTAAAACCATTTTACATGGTAGAACATAGAGAGATATTTATAACCATAGATGAAAAAACTGGGACCCAGAATTTTCCTGTGCCTCCCAGTCCCTAATACTTATTGATAATGATCCTTTGAATAGTCTTTTATTTTATATTTACATTTTGTTCCATTTTAATTACAACAAAAACTCTTTAAGGAGAGGGATCATGGGGCATATGGATCATTTTCTCTCGTCTGGCTATACTAGAATACATTGTTTTCTGTGCCAGAGTTCCCTTTCTCCAACATAGTCCATTTTTAAGAAGCACATATTACATTGAGTTGTCATACTAGGATTTTTCCAGTCTCTTGGGTTAGTGCAAAATGAGACACTAGCACAACTTACATAAACGTTACAAGTCAAAGTGTCCCTCTAACAGAGCAAATGTCTGACAACATGATGGCGCTAGTAGTAACATGATGAAAGTAGTACATGATGGTCCATCCACATGGGCGTCGAAGCCTCCATACATCAGCTCTTACCTGAAGTCAAACAACATTTCTCAGAAGTATGTGCAAAACCGGATCCGGCTCTTGTCGCCGTAGTGAAGCTGTATAAAATAGAGATAAGTGATAAAATAAAAGGGAAATGGTTTGCTTTCTTACTTCAAGGCAGTAGTGATGGCCCAGCTATATCCTGCTGGAAAGACTAAAAGATGATTCAAAGTCCCATACCTGGAAATGAACTGATTTTGATTAGAGTTGATTAGAGTCAACTTCTTTCTGCTTTTGTTTTCCCTGTATAAGAAATCTCACTTAAGGGTTGACCACACAGTTCTCAGAGTCATGGTTTTGCAAGAGACTACGCCATGTTCTCCCAAGTCAATGATTCCTGAAGACCTGAGTGTCCTTTCGGAAATGTTGAAATTCTGAGACATCTTGGTAAACACATTCAAATAAGACCACTCACTAGGCCTTGTGTCCCAAGTCAGCCCAGGTCTTCTCTTGGAAAATTCTTTTGTAGTTCTCAGCTGTCATCATCCAGTCTACTTAGGCAAGCACACATCAGTGCCAGGTGTCTTAGTCCTCATCTTTTTAGCAGCTAAGACCAGTCTCCAAAAGCTGATCTGCATCAACTGGTGAAAATTTATTTTTTCATATCCACCTGCTTCTCACTTCTCCCTTCATCTTATTCTCTTGCTCCAAAGCTGTGTCTGGTATGCTTATACCATTCTTGTTCTGAATTCTCAAGATGGCAACAGGAAAGTGAGAAAGTGAACTCACATGCAGCTTCCAAAGACTCGTGCAGTCAGAAAAGATGGTTCCAGGTTTTCAGCTACTCTTGTGTGATAGAAAGGTGTTCAGCAAATTAAACAAATGTCAAAATATCAGAGAAGTAAAAGAAAGTTTTCAGTAGACGGATATCTCCTCACTCCTACATACTGTTTTTCCTTTGCAAAGTACTTCCAGGGATTTATTTATCCTTTCACTCTCACAGTAACTCCAAGACGTATGTATTACTAGCCTCATTTTTTTCAGAGATGAAGAGACTAAGTAAAAGAATGAAGTGGCATGCCCACAGACCAATGGCTGAGAAGCAGCTAAGCCAGAGACGAGACTGATCTTCTGTCAGATGTCATGCTCAGTGATCTTTCTTCTACTCCATGCCTGCCTTCCTAGTCCCATGGAGGGAGCAAGCCTGGTAGGATAAATAGCAACAGCAGAAAAATACCATTGATTTTTGTTTAGCATTTTTGTATGCTAGATACTGCACTGATATCTTGATATGTATAATTTCTCTTACTCTTCATAATATTTGAGGGATCTCATTTTTATCCCTTTTAAAGAAGCAACTGGGTTTCAGAGAGCATCAATGACTTGCTGAAAGTTACACAGGTTGATAGTGACAGAATTCTTCTCCAGACCTGGGTACTGAGTCATGTAATTTGCTATTGCCATACATTTAAAAAATGGGAGGTGTGCCCTGGTAGAGCAGTGGTTTGATCACCCACCTTCGGCTGGTGTAGTCCACATACATCAAAAGGATCCCAGTTTCGCATCCCGGGGCCAGGGGAACAGCTAAGATGATCAACTAAATAAAATAAATAAAGTGTTCCTTCCTCCTTCCTGTCTGTCTGCTTCTGCTCGTCTTCATCCCTGCCTGCACCTTTCCTTTTAAAAAATAATAAAATAAAATTGGTAGGAAAAAGCAGGGCTTCATGGAGTCCTGATCAGTAAGGATAAAAGATCTGAATTTGAGCTCTAAGTCTGCTTGTATTTATTTGTGTCATCTTTGGCAATCTTCTAATGCTTCAGACTGCTGGCTCCTTATTACAAAATGAGGGTGATACTGGTTGACCTGAAATTTAGCAGAGCAGGAGCCAGTCTGGCCAGACATGCCTCAGTCTCTCTGTGCTAGAGAACACCCACAAAGGCAAGGAACTATTTTTTGGGGGGAGACTGGGCTCTCTGGCTCTTGGGTTCTGATGCCTCAAAGCAGTGCCCAGAACAGCTACCAGATCCTCCTGGTTAGGAAGAGCTTTGTTTCTGGTGAATGTGTTTATAAGATTGTCTCGTTTCCTTATGGTAGAAAAGATCAATTACTGAAATTGGCCTGAACTTTACCAAGAGTATATTTTTGAGCACCTCTCATTGGCTGCTGGGCAAAGTAATTGTTAGCCTACAAAATAGATAGATAGTCACTGCCCTGAGGAGTTTTATATTCTGAGAATAACTAGCAACTTTCTTCTTAGAACAAAGAAAGCTTTCAGAGAGAGGTCCTGGGGCTACCTGTGGCCAAGACAAGTGATTTATTTGCTCTTGTGTCCAAGGTCATTTGACTGTTAGAAGGGCTGCGGTTTACCAAGTCCTGGTTACGGGACAGGTGCGTTACAAACATTATTTCTAACCGTCACCAGACTCCTGCAATGTGTTTAGATTCCCATATTACAAAGGAAAAAAGGGAGACGCTGGGAGAAATGCGCATCCAGTTCTGCTGGCCCTTTCTTGCTGGTCATCAGAGCCTCTTGGGGCTGGAAGGACCATGCTGTCAAGAAAGAAATCTTGCATATTTTAAAACTGACACCCCAACTTTGGGGCTGAACTCTTACAAGACCCTACCCCTACTTTATATATTTACTTACTTATTTGACAATGTGTCAAAGCTTTTGCATCTCTTATGCTTATTAAATCCCAGATTTCTATTTAGTTGTCATGATAGAGAATATATTTTTGGACTTGTGATGACTTGGGACACAAATTTGGAGTTTATGAAGAATAAGGAAGCAACAAAATGTAGGAATTGAAATAAGCAAAATATTTTCAGGCTCATTTCTAGGTCTACGACCAGCTTATTTTTAAATATCTAGATAGGTCATGTGGCTATGGCATTGTTTATATAATAACCATATCTAGTTTTAGGAACACTAAAGGGAGCTATGTCAAGGAAGAGAATGTAGTTTAGATGATTTTTTTTCAATTTTTGGAGGAAAGGTCTTTTAGAAAACTTAAAATTTCCCTAAATTGCACCCTCTTAGGTAAATGGATAGCTCTATAAATGAGATCTTGAAAACCTTTTGGTCATAATCTTATTCACAGAAGATTTGGGACAATTATCCCTTAACCATATAGTACCAACAAAGTAGATCATAGCTCTTCGTTTCAGTAAAAATCAAACAAACAAAAGCATTTTCTACCACATATGCGGAATTATAACTACTTTCACATTGGGGTAATCTTAAATTGAAAATGCCCACAAACTTCACAGCCTGGTGCAGGGAGAGAAAAGAAATATGGGCTACATTTTATTCTGTCTCTCAGTTGATCCTGCATTTCTCCTGTAGCATTTATTTACATATTAAAAAAAAAAATCCAATGACTTGTAAACTGTATAAGCCTCTAAAATAGTCTGGTGAAGTTGGGAGCCTTAAAGTCCCATTTTTCTGCATTTCCCCTTACTTTCACTACTTCTGAGGGGAGAAAATCCTATTCCAATGTCACAGCTCCATGCCAAGGGACCCTGCTTTCTCCATGGCCAACTCTAGAGAACCAGACATCCATCCTGGTGGGAACAACCAACATCTTGGGCAGAGGACACAAGTTCAACTTGTTTGAACTTGGTTGTGTGATCTGCATTGTTATCTGGGAGCAAAGACCTCAAAGGGGGCTGATCGGCTGGATGCAGGTAGAGCCCAGGCTTCTTGTCACGAGCAGATCACATCATAACCGATTCCTAGACGGTTAACTGAGGGCACCGCCAGAGCCCCTGTGAACGTAGTCCAAGGGCCGATTTGATAACCCAAAGCATGTAGCTTTTATACAATTCTTAGTGAAGGAGGAGAAAGGAAAAAGAGACCAGAGCCCCAGGTATTAAAAAGAAATCAGAAAACCAAAGAAACTGTGTTAGTACCCCAAATATTTTCCTATTTAGAGAACCAGCATTTCCTTCTTAACTAAAAATAATGAGAAATAAAATAAGATTAAATAACCATCTTGTTAAATCACAGGAGCAAAGAAATGAGGGTTAGGAATTCACACTTTTAATCACTTTGTTTTCAAAGAAAAGTGTAGGCATGAAAGCAAGTGGGCAGGCAGGAAGAAGCATTTATTTCTTGTATTTGTTGATCTTGATTGTCCCTGTTTCCCCCATGGGTTCCCAGTCCCCGGGGTCTTGAACCTGAGTCATTGGGATGTACGTGGGCTGTGACCAGGGACCTTATTCGCTAAGCCTGCAGGGTGCCCTGGGAATTCACGCTTTCGTGTCTGAGAATGGAAAGGGGTGAAGAGAAAAGTTTGGGAATACCTCTGTCCAGTCAATGAAATAGAGAGGAGAGGTTGCTCTGAGGCTTCCTGTGTGTCAAGGAAACCCACCGAAGTTTATCAGCTCCACAGCTTCTCTGCGGACTGAGAGAATGCCCCCAGAGAACCCAGGGCAAAATATAATAGTGTGTTCTGCTTGTTTACTTGGGCAGGTGTAAGGCGACTTTATGAAGCAATACTGTGATAGGGCCAGGGCCAGTGCCATTTGAGCAGGGATTGGGGACTTCCCCTAGGACAAGGATTTCTCAACCTTCCTGCTTTCAGAGGGGCCCCTAGATGCCTACCGGAGGGGTATGAGATTTGTCAGCATCCATGGCAAACTCCTAAAGCCAAGCTACTGAGAATACTTCTCTATCGCAGAGGATTCTGAGAAGCTGAAGGATGTTGTAGAAAGGGAATTGAAGGCTGGAGAAATGGTCCCTTAAGCATCAGCAGCGAAACTCCTGGACGACTCCACCTTCGTTGGGGCAGGTAACTCCAGGTTGGCTTCCCCTCTGGCCAGGACAGGTGTTGTTCCCTTGGCTGGCCAGTCTCCATCGTCATGCCTTTGTGTGCCCAGGGAATGCCCTTGGAGACAGATGCAAATTCCAGGTGGCAATCCTAAATAGTAAGGAAACCCTGACTTCTGGGAGTTTTGCTGAGTCCACCAATTGACTAAGGATATGTACCCTGAGCAGCCTTTGTGGAGATGGAAGCTTCCAGAAGGGGATGGGCCTCAGCACAGGCTCTGAGAGTACTCTCGAAGTGGTGGTGCCAGGTTTGTCGGCTGGTTTATCTCTACCCTCCGCCCAGACTTAGGTCCTTGAGATCCTTCTCTACAGCGTCAAAGATGATGTGGACACGATGAGGGCTGACGGATGAGAGAGACCCAAGAAGTTCAGCTGCAGAGTGCAGCACCCGTACAGACTCAGCAAGGGCGACATTTGCAGGATTGTCATCACTCATCTGAGCCTTAACCACCCAGATCATGCCCAGAGCTGAGCAATGAGAGAGCCCTCCCATGGGGAAGCCTGGCAGTTGGCTAGACCTGGGGATTCAGCCAGAGGAGGAAGACTTGACCCTGCGGCAATTTGTGTTCAAACAAAAAGAAAAGCAGAACATGATGGTAGCTTCAGACTGTGAGTGGGCCCGTGCAGCTCCCCAGGTCACCCACTTTCTTTCCCATTTGTTTCTTCTTTTTAAATTTCTCAGCAGAGCACCAGGTCTTGGTCAGTTGTTTGCCTTGAATTAAAACAGTGTTGGAGTTGGAGGAAATTGGTTCCCAAGGATCTCCATACCCCTGTCCCCGACCCACCCCCTCAGGGAGACCTTGATTGGTCCTCACCGCATCCATTTGCAAACAAACACACTGGAGCGCCCTGATGGTGGCTTTGGCCACTGCCCTGGCTCCCAGACCGAGGCTCCCTGAGCTCTTCGTGCTCCCTCTACAGCAGTCCTCACGTGGCAGCCTGGGAGACCGAGGCAGATTCTTTCAGCAGAAACAACTTGCCTGTGCTCCCTGAGGTCCCGGGCTAACTCCTGCCCCATGTGTACTCACACCTCTTCCAACGCCCTGGCAGACAGTATTAGTCTCTCCCATGTAAGTGCAGGACTCCCTCCCTTCAGGCAAAACCAGTTTCACATTCTGTGATTTTGTAAGAACCTCCAACAAGGACTGTCATTGGCAACTTCCTCAGAAAAGCCGGAGGACATCTCCCAGATGCCCTTGCAATGGCTTCCTTGGGCGGCCGGCATGAGGGACAGCCAGAACACCTGGGACATGTCTATGCTAATGAGTCAGTTTCTGTTGTTCTTCTTCTAGCCTGTATTTCCCTCAAGGATCTGGGGATTCACTCAGTGTGTCACACTAACCTGCTTGCTGTGTCTCCTCCGGAAAACTTGGAGCCACTCTCCCATGACAGTAACAGTTCACTGTGCCCTGGGCATTCTCTTATGCTGGGTGGGGGTGGACACAGAAAAGAAAGCTATGACTTTCCCACTGCCACCTCTATCCCCAGCCTTCTACGGGCTTGAGCATTCTCTGGGCAACCGGAGAACAAGGGATGACGATGTCTGCGAAGAGAACAGTTGACACAGGCAGCTTGAAAGGGAGTATGCTGAACACCGAAGCAGTCACTCAGGTGTTGTGAGCCATTCATTCACCAAGCATTTCTCGAGTCCCTGTTGTGGGTCAGGGTCTAGAACGACACTACTCCTGCAAAATCTAGACAGTTGAGTCCCGAGCCAGGCCCTCAGAACCTGTGAAGGCTCTATGTACAGGGCAGACGGCCCCCACTGTGGGGACTGCACCCCTTCTTGGTTTCTTCTGGTGGGAGGAAGAAATAAGGTGTGCAGGGCAAGGATTTAAGAAGGTACTTCTCAAGGGAGCCAGGCTTCGGAGAATTTCAAAGAGTTCCAGTTGGCCTTAAGCATCCCCAAATGTGCTTCCTTGGACAGAAACCCCCTTTTTCTAGGTGTGTCCAGTTTCTGAGCAGGCAGACAGCATGTGAATGAGAGCCTTTAAAAGAGTAGGACTCTTTTTTTCATTCCCTTTGCTTTTTCTGTGTTTAATGGCCTCTCCACTTCCTTTCCTTTTACCCTACCACACTCTTATCACCTACTAAAGGAACTACTGGCATCTCTCTGCCACTCTTCTCAGGCTTCTCACTCTTCTCAGGCTGTCCCTTCATGGAGTGTGGCTCCATGTAGGTAGGACTGGTGAATGTGGTACCAGACAGAACCATTCTCTTGGTCTTTTTCAGTGTCTGTTTTTCATAGGAACTAATGAACTGTTTGCTTGGAAACTTGCGGATTCTTGATATTTCTCATCGGAATTAGTGTTTGGTTGTTATTGTTTTTCTTTTTGCTTAGAGCCTGTAAAAGACTTAGATCCTGTCCCATACTCTGCTGCCCTCCTCAGACCTAAGAGTCCTTGAGAAGCAAGTTCTGATTCCCTGCTTGGAACCAACTGAAAAAAAAATGTAGCCTCATTTTTTCCAGTGAGGTTTTTTAAAAAAAATTTACCAGCTCTGTTCCCATAGCTGAATCATAACAATCCTCCGTACTAGAATATGCAGATAAATTATTAACAGTGGGTTGTACCTTTTCCCAAGTTGTAAAAGGGTGACTGGTTGAAGTTCCAACGTTCTCCTCCTCAGTATTGGAAATGTTGAGGCAGCTTCACCCCAGGCCAGTTGCCTCTAAGACGCATAATAAAGATGCAGCAGGCTCCAGCCAGGAGTGTCAGTATGCTGACTGGCAGCAGGAAGACCACAGGTGAGAGACTTTGTTGACTTTCATTTTTCTTTGTCAGTTTTGTTTCTCCCCATTCAACTATCTCTTCTGGATGGAGAGTGGGCAAGAGGTGGAAGTGTGATGGGGATACCAATGATTGTACCACGGTCTTAAGGAAAGATCTGCCTTTTAACAGGAGGTGAGTAAGGAGATGGAGCATTTACATAAAGGCCTACATGAAAACTCAACTCTAAACACTGGGAGTTTCAGGGAGAAAGTGTGGACCCGGCGTGAGAGCAAAGATCAAAAGGCCAGAATGACAACACACTGGCATAATCACATAAGCGTCTAGTGCTGGGGTGTGGAAGCGGGGATGGGCACTGGGGGAACAGGGGTGTGAGGGGCAGATAAAAAGATGCTGGGGGTCAAGATGTAGAGTTGGGAACATCTCCACATCTCTACCAGAAAGCGGAGGGGCAGAGGGGCAGTCAGTGAACTGTGAAGAACTACCAGAAGTCTTTCCATGGTGAAGTCCAGGTGATTAGGGTTGAGTTTTCTGTTTGTTCTGTTTTAATTTGAGAGGTCTTAGATTTACAGAAAAATGCACAGAAAGTACAGAGATTTCCCATAGCTGCCCTCTCCCAGACACACAGATTCCTCTATTATTAACATATTGAATTAGCGTGCTACCAATATTGAAATATTAGTATTAACTAAAGGCCCCGGTTTATATTAAGGTTTACTCTTGGTGTTGTGCGGGATTTGGAAAATGAATAATGGCATGTTTCCACCATTACAGTATCACACATATAGTTTCACTGCCCTCCAACAGTTCCCTGTGTTCCACCTGTTCAACACTTCATCCGTTCCTCCAAGCGCCTAACAATGACAGATCTTTTTACTGTCTACAGTTCTGCCTTTTTCACAATGTCAGGTAGTTGGAGTAGTCTTCAGCAGAATGTAGCCTTCTTAGATTAGCTTCTTTCATTTAGTAGTACTTTTACATTTTCTCCATACCTTTCCATGACTTGACTGCTCATTACTTCTTAGTAATGTCCCATTGCCTGGGTGTGTCATAGTTTGCTAATTCATTTGGGAAGATTTTTCAGTGACATAAAAGGTAAAAACTTCAGAAAGAATGGTTGAAAAGAAAGCAGAAACAGCCTTAAAATATGATAGAAGAATAGTGTGGAGATGGGGAAAAACAAACATGGGTGCAGAAGCCTTGAGACCGGGCAGCATTCTTCAGACCAACATTCAGGGAGAGGCCAGTCCCTTGTTGACTGCATGACATGCCTTCCCTATTTTTCTAGATGTATATTTCATGAAGGCTGAAATCATGTCAGTTTTGTTTTGAGACCTCAGTACATTACAGACATCCAAAAGATATTCGTTGAACAACAAAATCTTTCATACCTTTTTCAAA